>JAQFYZ010004183.1:0-11626 GCA_034695085.1 Cylindroiulus punctatus | reverse complement strand
GAACCTTGCAGGATGCATGAAGCTACCCCACCCTCCCCCCTCCAAATAAAAATGAAAATCTTTAAAGGACTGTGGTAAGCGCTGTCGGAAATGTAAAATGTTACACTTTTTCAAGACTCCTAAGGTTATAACATAATACTTGAACACCTGAACCTGAACGCAGTTTAAGAAGTGAACACCATGGAACCTTGCAGGATGCATGAAGCTACCCCCCCTCCAAATAAAAATGAAAATCTTTAAAGGAGCGTGGTAAACGCTGTCGGAAATGTAAAATGTGACAGTTTTTCAAGACTCTTAAGATACTAACATAATACCTGAACACCTGAACCTGAACGCAGTTTAAGAAGTGAACACCATGGAACCTTGCATGATGCATGAAGCTCCTCCCCTCCCCCCCCAACCTCCAAAAAAAAAATGAAAATCTTTAAAGGACCGTGGTAAACGCTGTCGGAAATGTAAAATGTGACAGTTTTTCAAGATTCTTAAGATACTAACATAATACCTGAACACCTGAACCTGATCGCAGTTCAAGAAGTGAACACCATGATCCTTGCAGGATGCATGAAGCTACCAACCCCCCCCCCCTCCCACCTCCAAAAAAAAAATGAAAATCTTCAAAGGACAGTGGTAAACGCTGTCGGAAATGTAAAATATGACAATTTTTCAAGACTCCTAAGATTATAACATAATAATGAACACCTGAACCTGAACGCAGATCAAGAAGTGAACACCATGGAACCTTGCATGATGCATGAAGCTCCCCCCTCAACCTCCAAAAAAAATCAAAATCTGTGAAGGACCGTGGTAAACGCTGTCGGAAATTCAAAATTTGACAATTTTTCAAGACTCCTAAGATTATAACATAAAACCTGAACACCTGAACGCAGTCCAAGAAGTGATCTCGTTTTCCATGGAATCTTGCATGATGCATGAAGCCCCCGAAAAAAAGGGGTATAATCCATGACACTAATATCTGATAATGAAAATCCATGAGTTTTACAGGATTAAATTCTCATTCTTCTCGAGGATCGAAAACTATTTTTATTCAATAGCCTTAATAGTCCAAACAGTAGCATAATTGTCTTAATTACCCATTAAAAAATGGTGTCTAAATATGTACAGCTGTCCAGATTTCTGCAGACATTTTCCTGAGGATTCTGCAGCATCCTGAGTGAAAAATATGTCAGAGTAATTTCTGCGCTTATCTGTGTGCATATTTATGCGGAATTCTGGACTTCTGTTGAACGTCCAGAGAACATTTTGCATAAATCACTGTTTAATTATGCAAAGGCACAATAATTCTGCCCTATACAGGATTTCCACAACATTTATAATTGATTACCAACGTAAGATAGCTGAATTTAAGGATAACAACGTGTGAAATTAAATCACGGGAGTTAAATTTTTTCAAAATGAGAATTCATAAAGAAAATGTTGATTTTGTCAAAAATTTTGGGGGTCCCATTTGAACGTCTCCCCTAGTGTAATTATTGCGCCCTCGTCTCAAATGCATCGTTTACAATTTCCCAAATCAATATAAACATAATAACCTCATTTGAATGTGGAAAAAAACCAGACATATGTTTCCGCGGCATCGTTTTTCAGTTATTTTGTTAGGTCTTTCTGAGAATTTTCTAATTTCATAAAAAACATAAATTCATCAATATTTCTGTTATTCTTGTTTGCGGTCAAAATTGCATGCTTATTCATTTTGCACATTCTAGGTTAGAAGAATTACATTCTACATTACAGTTAAACCTTCATGAAAATTACATTCTACATTACAGTTAAACCTTCATGCATTTTTAAGAGAAAATGTGCCCGCATTGATAAATATCTTCAAAACTATTTTACAACATGCGTTTTCGTTATCAAATTCACAAACCATTTCGAAATCCGTAAAAATATGCACTGTTTTTGGATGGAAAAATATTTTTGGAAAATTGTAGTAACACAACCACATGCATGATTGACACATGCTACATTCTGACAGACATGTCTACAAATACAGTGTAGTTGTGTAGTTGCAAACCACATCTTCTTTGTTATTTGGTGCTAATGGTAAGCCATGCAAACGTTCCAGGTTGGACATTGTCAGTAATGGTTGAAATAAGTCCGTCTTTATTAGCTTGCGGTGCAATAAAACACTGACGACACTCAGAGGCATTCCAACTAACAATTATTTGCATGAAACTGCACATGTTTTAAAGCACTGCAATGTAGGGGTCAGTGAAACCCTTCTCATGCCAAATGTCGGTATAAATTAGGGAAATATATCGTGCATATGCAGTACTGGAAATGAATACTTGATGCAAATGCTAGTAAAATGATAATGCCAATGCTCATCTTTGGCTGTATAGTATTTGTTTTCAAGTCCTGTTCATTAGCACTTTTTAGAGTTGAGTGCATACATAATTCAGTTGTAAAATCAGTGGTAAACTGCAGATTTGCGCACAATAGGGAAATTAAAGGAAACTTTCAAATGAGGTTTCAGGCAAATGCATCAATCATGTTATAATTAAATCTTGCGAATTCCTCGCAAATACCAGGTCGAGAAATAACAAAAACTAGGAATAAAAATCACATTAACCTCATTTGCATGCTTGTTTTCCATCTCATTTCCTTATGTTTACTACTCGAGCATCACTGCAGCAAAATCTCATTAATATTGTTCGTATTCCGAGCCATGTAGAACATTACTTTGTTTATCCTACTCTACTTTGCGCTATTCAATGAATTAGGAAATGGCAATGTTTCCGCGTTTTTCGATTTTATCAAGCACCAAGGCCACAGGAAATCCTGTGCGAAAGTGCTTCTTGACCTCTTTGTCTCAGCCAATGGATAATTTAATATCATCGATCTATGAATCCAATAACTCCACGTGAAATCGAGTTAAATATCTGATTTCATATTCTGTCTAGAATAGGAGAAAATGATAGTAGAAACAATGATTGTATCAAAATATGGCCTTTGCATGAAACATATTTTCTATACAGCAAGTAAAGCTGTTTTAATAAATCAGAGACAGCAATGCACATTGAAACCTGCTCGCAATTCATGAATAAATCAAACGAAGTTCCTTCGTTCAAAACCGCCAAAAAAATTAACGAGATCCATACATGCGATTTTGTTTTAAATTAACTGCACACCGCTGATGCTGGTTTATTGTTTACTGCATCTGCATGCTAGTTCATAATAATTAAACAGATCCTCGTCAATTTATGATATTCGCCAGAAATTGCATTCTTAAATTTATTCAACAAAATGGACGTCGAAGTTTAATATGGTCACATATGGAGTTATGTCAGCCATACAGTGTATATGAATATATGCTAATAGAAGAGCAAATATGGATTTACATTAAAATCGCCACACAAGGGATTATTGGATTAAGCCATATACTGTACATGGATGCATTTCATACAAGGTCACACATGGAAATGTGTTCCATGATTATTATATAAAGCCATGTGGTTACATAAACGATTATATATGGCATATGTTTTACATAACCCAATTGAGTAATACATTGTATCATACATATCACCATTTATGAAAAAGCCATGCTTAATATTACTTTTCACTGTTCGGAAGTCAACTTATTTTGCTATGCAAGCTAGTTAAATGGGCATATTGTTATAAATATTTGTTGATATTGAAATGCCAAAATATTTACTTCTTGATTACATTAATAAATGTCTATAATGTAGTTAATTTCTATAGTGATAGCATTTCTTTTATTGTGTACTTAATTTCACTGTGCTAAGTTATCTTTCTTAATGTAACGTCATGGCAATACGTGTAAAATTTAACTAATCTCATTTACGGTAGACTTTATTATAAGAGTGGACATAGACAAATATGACAGGATTTTCTAACACGATTGCCTTATCTGTAAATGAATTTGCATGGCCATATATGAGTATACAATAGCGGATATGGTCAATTTCTGCTGACAATATATGGAATACATTATGTAATGCATATGTATATATGTGACCCATATTCACGTTTTCTTACTCTGCATTCCTGGCAAAAAGTTGATGATTGACATACAGGTACTGCAAATTGACAGGTTATTTAAAGTTCTGCTTCGCAGTGAAATAAAAGCCAACAATCAAAATGAAACTAGCGTAACACCAACAAAGTTATCAAAGTGCAAAATGTCGTTAGCGTATCCAATTAAAATATTCGGTGGTGCTGACCAACTTTAACCTATCATGCACGCATGCGGCTTTGGCTAATGGGTCATTAAATGGTCGAAATCCAATAGCCATTAAATAACATCAAGTATAATTGGAAGGGGAAAAACCATGAACAATAGAAATATCCCAGCGGACCCTATATATCATAATGCTATCATCCCAAAACAAATTTTGTATGTGTACAATAAAATATATTCCATTTCCACAGAAAAAGACCTGTCGTTTAATCAAGATATTGAGTTGAGCATTTCGAATTATTAGCAACTGAAGTAGAAGTTGTTTCACCCTGCATAATTTTTCATTGATTAAGTGCTGGTCGATTACATGCTTGAAGTTCGTAGCTTCGTGAGCAAAATAATCTATTATACATTGAACCGAGTCGGGTAAGTACACCTCAGATGAGTCCATAATTATTGGTTGCACGATATGGTACATTATCGACAAAACCCACACTATAGGACCTGCAACAAACAATTTAAGCAAATAACAACAGTTGTTTCCATCGATGGATTAAGCTGCATTTCTAACTGCCCCTCCCAGTTTCAGTTAACACAACCTCATTTATAGTCCTACGTATAGGCCAGGACAAGTACGTAAAGTACTTAAGTAACATAAGTAATATTTTAAGCAACTACATAAAGTAAATTATGGAATGAAAAAGAATTAATTAATTATTCGATTTTGATATTTTTGTAAGTCGAAATATATTCTAAAAATTTTGCAGTGGTTTTGTGTGTGGATTAAATTATTTCCAGTGCCAGAAATAAGTTTTTTCGACTTGTTTAGGTTCTGTTAGGCCTGCACCTGGCTCAAACATCTTTGTAAGAAAACCCAACATGTTGGAAATCTGGGCTTCTTGATCAAACAGTCATTGATTACTTGCTGCAAAAACTATATTTTAATGGTGGGCCTATGTTTTACCAACAGTTAAAATCGGATTTTTGTATATTTATTACTTGTATTTGGATAAGTACACATGTAATTCAATATTTTGTTTGATAATGTCGTAATGCATGATTTTAACGTGTTATATGATAAAATTTGTATTAATCTAGTAGAATTCCATAATGAAAAAAGTGATGTGAGCCAAACGATCTAAAAACGTTTAAAAAATGGCAGATGGGGAATTAGCTATCCCGTGGCACCCTTTTGGGGTAACTAATTTTACTCTTTAATTTCAAAGCTCTGCACTTTTCATCCATCGTGTGTTGGTGGACATGCAAGTTTCGATTTGACTGGATGGATGATGTTTCGTGGTGCAATCTGGCATTTTGGTATCACGAATGTTGCGAGCTAGCCCATGATAGTCTCGCCATCATCTGGTCCTCCAGGGACGAATAAAACGGATGCCACACCTGATAATTTTTATAAATTGTACATGCAAAGGGTAGGATTTCATGCGAACTGGTCATACACACGAAGCTGAAAGCAGTTAAGCCTATTCGTTTTCATCAAATAGGACTGGAAACCAGGAAAAATGCAACTTGCGGTCGCTTGCCATTTGTCACCTTAGCCAAGAGCATAAAAATATTTCAAAATTCCATTTCATTTATCATTTCAAATAAGCTTGCCCTGGCGCCGCATGCAAACCTAAATAATTCACTTCGGTCTACTGACTTGTGTGCTACACGTACAACATATTCTGACGGTGTTGATAAGAAGGAGCAAAATTGTGATGAAGTTATTCAGGACTGGGCCTACGCCCTAACCGGTTGGCAAAATGTAAAGAAACACCATATGTCACTGCCTGAACACGCATTCGTCAAAATTAGTGCCCAACCGGCAGGTAAATGCAGCTCCCAAATTGAGTCTCACATTAATTCAACATGAGCTAAAATGTTGACAGTTTATTCCCCAAAGGTTAACACAAATGAGCAAAAGTGATCAAAAGCTTCCAAACACACACAACCACATAATAGTGTGCTGTTGCAGCGCCATGCAAAAACAAAGATTTGCACTTTGTAAATAAAACTTTGAAATAAAAATTAAAAAGGTGCACTACAGATTATTCCCTGCATCTACTGCACTCAACTTGTTACCTAGTACAGCAATACTTTTTATGGGCTTTTGACGTGTGTCTAACCTGACTTTGTAATTAAATTTCTTGAATTACATGCCACTGCAAGCCGTCGAGACTTTAAGAAGCCTACTTTCTAATTGTGTCTATGGCGTATGGCCCCATTTCATAATTCACAGTGCCAACGTATAATTACAGGTGGAAACTAACCCATGGCCCTCGGAATCTTTGCGTTTATTACTGCGTCATTTTTTCGCCATGAAAATGCATCTAAAATGAAGCTCATGCATACAGTTCCAAGTATGCAGATCCGATACATTTATAAAAATATCAATATGCTTTTTGAAATAAATGAGATGATTAAATAAAAGCCAAAAAAAACCAGATTTTCTGTGCAAATGTCATTAACAATGTAGATTACACACGTTTAATTTGGGGAAACATTTAACATTTCCTTAGACAATTCATATATTTTGCCACTTAATGTTGCTAAAACGACTTTGTAAAAACAATTAGCTTATTTTGAAATATTCTGTTTGATTAAGGAATTCATTTGTTCTACAATTGTATAACAATAAAGTTTATATGACATATAAACTCGCCCACATATGGACATGCAGAGCATTATTTGTTTAGTAACGCTATCATAATTGAATCACATTAGCCGTTATTGTTCCTGCTACATGTAACACAAATTTCGCAACTCAAACTTCGAAGATGCTTTAGCTACATATGTATCATAACTAATCATAAGCCACCTGGAGGGCAACCATGCAATACAACGTTATATAACATTGGTATAAAATCGTGATCGCAGTGTTTGCCCGCATACAGGGGCAGCCCCGGGTCATCGAAAACAAAGGGAACAAACACTGTAGTACTAAGTATAGATTTTCCTTAAATTCATTGCTGCACATGTAGCTTTTTATGGAAACCTCCATCTCGTGATCTCTCATGGGATCACTCCAGCTTTTATCAATAAGGGTCACAAAGTTTTCAAACTAAACCAGTTCGAAAAAGCTAGTAAAACACGATTGAATTATGCGATTCTTTCATCTCATGCCCAGGGGAATTGTCGAGAAAAAGCAAATTGGTGCGCCTTGGAATCCGTTGCTTCCCGTATGCACATTTACATTGGAAACAGGTTAAACTATCGGATTTTACCCCCAGTCTTAGAGCATTGCAAGTTAGCTTTTTTAGTCGTGAAAACATATTGCGAGCAGCCCAAATTGTTTCAGTGTACTCAGTACCCACATGCAAAAGAAATGTATTTCAAATGCATTTTGATAATGTATCTTTCACAAAAGGCTTCACGATGTATGCATTTTTAAGTGTAAACAGAAATGCATTTTACTAATACATTTCACAATGAATATTAAAACACATTGACAAATGCATTGCACAATACATTTAGCAATACAGATTTATGAAATTCAGTGCGCAATTGTCATTTATTACATTATTGAAAATTCAATTCTAAAGTACATTGAATTTTAGGAATTAATCAAGATGATCTTTCATTCTAAATCAAGAAATTATGTGGTCATGTTAACGGTTGCATTTCAAAACGCATTATGAAATGCTCAACAAATACATTTTACAATGCATTTCATAATTCATTATGAAATACATTTAATTATGTCTCAATCTACATATATTTTGCACAGAATTTCAAAATGCATTATCCATAATGTATTTCTGAATGCATTTCTTTTCCATATGGGTATCGCCTCTAAAATTGGTTCTGCAAACGACTTTATCGTTCAAAAGGAAAGAAAGATATTCTCATTTTTACTAATGAGTAGGTCTATCACAAATACATGGCAAAATTCAGTCACACAATGCCTTTGGATTTATCTGATAAGAAATGGCCCAAAGAGAAATGTTATTGCTTAGAAGACAACCATATTTCCATTTCCGGCCTTTGGAATACACGAGCATTTATTCCCATTTACAAGATACGAACAGGCCCAGGGACTATAACGTAGGTTGCGCCGCACTATTATCCGAGCTAGAAATATCGGGCCAGTGCAACGGAAATTGCAGTCATTTTATCGATCGATTTTCTCTTTTGAAAACAAGTCTGATCGTCTATCGAGAAATTAGACTGAAAACAGGGACTTTCATAAATCAATGCAACTTTCTGGAAAATTTTCTAATGTTCAAATCTCAGCAGACTCTGAATTTGGGTTAGGTCAAAATCACATTTTTGATAGAAATAGCAACATCAGTTTTACTTAGACCAATATTTCTCAATGATTTTGAGCATTAATTAATCAAGTTATGTTAATGCAACCAGAAATAGTGTTATCGATGATTGCAATGCAATGCAATATCATGCATGAACATGAACCAAAAATAAATTATTTATAATACGGCAGTTATCGGCATAACCAATGGTAAACCGCGTTGCTTGGCAGCAACAACTAGGTGCACTTAAGTAACTAGATGGTGTTTGCTAAATTGGTCTGAATTCATCACTAAATAATGTAATCATCTTAGACTTAGTCGGGATCGTATCAGCAAGGGCTTTCATAAATCAATGTAACTTTCTGGGGAAAAATTCTAATGCTCAAATCTCAGCAGATCCTTATATTTGGGCTAGTTCAAAATCACATTTTCGATGGCAATAGCAACATTATTTATCTGAGATCAATATTTACGCTAAGCATATCCAGAAACAGTTTTATCGACGATGTAATACAATCATGTTTCAGTAACATGAACATTAAGGAAAAATAAATAATTTACAATTCGGCTGTTATCGACATAACCAATCGTAAACAGGGTTGCTTGGCAGCAAGTGTTACTCTAAGTACATGTGACTAGATCCGTTTTGCTAAATTGGTTCAATTTCATCTATACATAATGTGCATATCTTAAGCTTAGGCAAGAATCGTATTCCATTCTGCTGACTAAGATTTAATACACATAAAATGACCACTTAGCTGAAATGTTCACTCCAGTCACAGCTGGCCTTACATAATATAAGCAAATAATGTGAGCAAATATGACATAATTGTAATACACACGTGCAATATTTCAATTTTAACTAAATTATTTAGTTTAATATTCTGAACTTTTTGATTTCGTCTTCAAGTTAACTTTTATTGGAACTGGGGCTACACCGAAGTAAATCCGGTTTTGATAAATACGATAAATTATGTGACCTAACAAAATACAGAATACATGTAATTTACGTCAATACTCGTATTTAAGCAATATTTCCAGGAAGCAAATTGCGTATACATTCAAGATGGCAAAGAAAGATGAATTGCACTTAGGTGTTTCCTTTTCATTGTGGATGCGTCCTGATTTTCGAATAATGTTGACAAATGATGCCATTACATTCCCCCAAATTTACTGCGATGCTGAAGCATGCATCCTGTATATTTGTGCAACAAAATTAGTATGCACGAAGTACCTGCAAGCCATAGGAACCCACAGCGGGATTTTAATGATTGATGATTCCAATGGAGCTTTTATGTCATTGCTGTTTCATACTGTATAGGATATCATCTATGTAAGTGGGCTTGCTTACCTGCCGCCACTGTGCATTTGCATATTTTAGTGCTTGCCTGGAAGCTTAATCAATGACAGCATTTCGGATGGAGCCAGAAGACTGCAGAGAAATAAATTTTGGGAGACAAAGCATGGCATGGCTTTTAGGTGAAATGCAATACCAAAGACACGAGTACGTGCACTTGCGACATACTCCGAGGCAAATTGGATTTCAAAGCTTTGCTAAAACAAAAGCAGCATGATTACATTTTTAACATAGATCAGCTCATATATCACTACACACAAATCAGTTTAAGTAACAATCCAGCCCATATATAACAGTTGCAAAATTTCGTGACATTTTTCTATTCATGCATCCTTTTTGCTATAAGATTGCTAAAATGCAAGATTATAATACAGCATAAGTGCATCAATGTGATGCTATTTTTTGATTACCATTTCATTATGGGCTTTTATAGCAGGCCAATTTTATTGCCTGTAAAATTCTGCCTGTAAAAGTGATACAATATAATGTAATAACAATGATGCTCGGAACGTGCATAAAATATGCATATGCACGTACATGTACACAACCCTTCTTGTCTATGGACCTGTCTTAGAAAATAGAACAATACAGAAATAAATCTGATTTAAACGTATTCGAACCTTTTTCTAAAAAATTTTTCTGCTCATCAATTTCTTATGTTAATCCATGTACTCTGGAGATTCTAAAAACCATGCTCGGAAAACGTTGGCACACCGCACACATGTATATGTACAATACAGCCCCTTCAAAGTAAACTAATAACGGTATTAATATAATTCCTGAAAAAGTCGACCACCAACGCAAACAAAATGTCTCAATATTATTGTTTTGCTTAGGAAATATGTTTATCCACGCTGCTGGGCATATCATGTTTGTGTTCATTTCTGCTCATTTCGGTATTGCCCATCCCAAACAAAAGCGAATATGATCAGCACTCGAACAACAAACCCCTCTAATATTTGCAATGGCCCTCACATCAGCTAACGTCTATTCTCTCCGTCTAAAAATATAGCTGCTACCTCATCACAGAAACGAGTGCTTTCATGGGGCGTAAAGATGATGAAGTATTGACGTGCCCACCGCCATCATTTGGTCACATGACTTGGCAGACAGACTGTTGCACCTTTGGGAAATACACTCATCAGACCTTGGTGCACAGCCCACCACCAACGCATTAGTCCTTTGCTAGCTGCAGGAATTGAAAACCAACTAGGACTGTCAGTTCTGGGCTCTGGAAGGCTCTGTCAGGCTGCAGAATGGTTCAAAATGAGATTAAGTTGCGTTCATTTCCGGTTGTCGTTTTGTATTTCAAAGTCCATGCTCTGATTTTGCAGGCACTGCTGCATGGGGTGCAGGCTTAGATGTATGCTCGCTCATGAATGGATACGAAGTTTGTCATCATTTGTTTGCAGTTTCATTTCCCCGATGCTGGAATGCATTCTGCCTTCTGAACATATTCAAGCAGCCCGGTATAATTTTCCCATTTTGATATAGAGAACCATTTGAAGTGAAAAACGTGTCGTAAACATTGTCGATAACCTAAAGAGTGCCTTCAAGACCAATTCGAATTTTGCCTTAAGAAATTCTCGAAGACTTGTACTTCAAAGAAAAAATAACAAAAACGCAAAAAGTAGATAATTCATGCCATATCATTAATGAATTATATCTATTGTTCGCGGATGCACCTCCAAGCTCAATGCATGCACTGTAAAAATGTTGATTTACTGGACTCTGGGACATTAGTGCACCAATACGTCAGTCACGTGACCATGTCGTTAATGCCCATTGAAAGTGATTTTTTGCAATTGAATTTTGATAATTTTGGACAGATACGATAATTTCAAATGAAACTAAATG
>JAQFYZ010004182.1:0-11626 GCA_034695085.1 Cylindroiulus punctatus | reverse complement strand
GTGACTGGTAATGTTCAAAGCATATTGGCAATAAATCTCACTTCAAAGAATATTTTTGCGAATATTAATATCGTCCACCAACTCAGAAGACCAATACGTCCATATACTATTTTCGGAAAACTGCAGTGATTTCATATTCCACATAATATACAAGGTGAAGCATTTACCGTGATATACATGTAACAAGTATGTTGAAAACCTTGCATTTTGCTGACAAAAAATAGACAAATGCTAATTTCTTACATGCAATTGGGAAAGCTGAATTGCATTATTTATTTTAAGATCAGAGGTCATTTAAAGATCAACTCCATTCTTTTGAATTAGAATCTACCATTCTGCATCCAAAATCTTGCTCTACACAAACCCAAACCATTTATTAACCTGTGGCTCCTCCCAAATTGCCAGGTTAGGTACATTTGGGGAACAAAATCACTTTGAATCACGCAACTGAGAACAGCATGATATTGAAAATAAAATCATGAGCCGCTGCCAAGAAAATTGCGTTTATAACAATGCTTTGTTAATAGTGTATTAACCTCATTTTGTTTGATATTGGCAATTGAACACGTTAAATGTTAAGCACGTGAAATTGTTCGAACGTGCGCATATTGGGGTGTAACTCTCAGTAAATACATGTAAATACCTCGATAGTTTGTTTGGTATGACATCTAAAGACTTGGAAAACACGTGAATGTTCAAATTAAATTCTTATGGGCTTATTTTGTTTAAGTTAAACTGCGCCCATGTGTTAAGTCTGCAGAAAAAATGTTACTTTATGTTCATTAGAAAAATTGAGCTGTATAACGGTTAGAGACAGCAAAATCGGGAGTTAATTTTTAGATCAGCTTATTTAAGGATTGGTTTGGTAAAGTTAAGATAAACAGTTTAGGCAAATTGCAATAATCAATTAAAATAGTCAGAACAGCTTGAAATGCACATATTTCGTGCCCATTTGAAGCAGTGCATACTTCGCAGCACATACATTTTTATCCATATTTGGAAGTTTATTTTTCTTATTCAAATGCATATTTCAATTTAAACTTTCATAACATTTACACAGGTCCACATCACAAGACAAGCTAACAGGTACGTTAGATGGCACGTTAGGCCAATTAAAACTTTATGCAATATTGAGAAACGTTAAGCAACAGCTTTTAAGGCAGTTAGCTGCGAGTAAACCTCGAGTCAAACCAACTTCATCCTCATTTAGGGCATCATAAAAGCATCAGTTCGGCGGATACTGGCAAGCATTTGGCCAAGTCTATTGCTGCCCTACATTGAAGCTAGTGGTTTGGCAGATTTCAATTCGGTTATTTCAATTAATTGACCAAAATGATTCTTAATTAGGCGACGAGCGAAGGAAACAGATGCGTGTTTCAAAATCCGATATAATCTCGAATAGCAATAAGCCGCAATCATCGTCATTGACGAATTCCAGCAATGATTTACAGCTTATGCAATCTTTTATCGGGTTCATTATAGTTATGGCTAAACAATGAAAACAGAACACGCAGTTTTTCTATTAAATGCGAGTTACGCATTGCGTGAGCAATGTTTCTAAGTAGTAACCAGCTCAGGCGATGTCTACGGTGCGTTCAATCAAAATTGATGAATTTTAGCCTCCAAATTAATGCGAAAAAGGTGACATTATTACAATTGCATGTAATAGTGTAATATATTTTGTAACATTTTGGAAAACGCACGATTAGCCCGCATTTCTATAAAAATAAACGATTCAGCATTGTTAATATGGATAGAAAAACGCCATAAGCGAAAATTACATAAAAACTGTCATAAGTAACGGGATTTTAGCCTCACATCTTGAAATCAACCTCATTACTATTAAGAATTAAGAAAGTTTAGGAATTAATGGTCGGAATTATGTATATTGCCTTGCAATAATTTAATTCATACTTTTAAAAACGATGGTAATAAATAATGAGGGTTGCTTTTTGTTAAATCGATTTTTCAGAAGGACATTGTAATCATGAAGACAAAATTAAATATCGACAAATTCCAGGTTCCAAATCAAACATCCCTGAGTTTTTCAGATTTTCCATTTGCAACAACAAGTTCACGAGATGCCATACATTTCATTAATAAAAAGGGGTTAAAATGTTCAACAACAAAAATAAATAAAGTGTGGCATCGTTCAGATAGGGTTATTGGGTATACGAATGGTTAGGTGAGCAGCTAGACAAGGTCCCATTCAGCAGACAAAAGCAGAGTTTTAAGGCCACTGTCACAGGACACCAAATACGGAGGGGTCGTAACCAAAAAGGAGTCGTAAAACAAATGGAGTGGGCAAACGTCCCTCTCCTAAAGGATTAAATTGACGGAACAGTTACTGTCCCCCGTGCAACTTTCCGCCATTTTACCATTCACTTAATGCCCCAATGCACTAAACATTGCCCTTCTCTCCTCCTCAATCCAGTTCCACCCATTTACCATGTTGAATTGGTGTGCCCTGACATTTTCTGGCAGACACATTTCACTAACAAAGCATGGAAAACCTGACCCAAACCCCTTTCTTCACAACTCTTCCAATGTCCCTATGATTTAATGTTCGCAATTCAAATCAATTTGTATGAAGTAGAATATGACAATTGCATGTACTAGTACATACTATGGAATGTAACTTGACAACATCTGTGATGGAATTGCATCTGACAACTATTTGTGTACGATCTGCATTTGACAACTGCTGGTGCATGAACTGAATTTGACAAGTATTTGTGATGAAACTGTGCTTGACAGCCATTTTTTAAAACATTTATCAGTACTCGATAATCATTTCAGACGTAAAATTCAATGGGAGTTACTTTTTTTAATATTTGGCCATTTTGACTGAAAGTTCATCCTGATAGCATTTAACACAGAATACTTAATTGAAACTAGCTTAGATTGAACAAACTAACCAACTATTTGAAAGTGAATGTTACCATTAACTTGCGACTAGGTTGAAATGAAAAACTATTTATGATGGAAAAAAGTATTTTCAAATAACTTATTATTCAGTTATTGACTGTCAGTAATGGTGCTAAATATAGCTACTTGAGATAGTACAGCATCTGACAAATAGCTACTAAGACTGTTAAATGGTTGGCTTCGTTTGATGTAATATCGGTTGTATAGGTTGCAATCAATATATAATTGAATGGATATGTAAGCAAATAACAAACAATACTCAAACTTACATTCGCCATTGACAAGGGTTGCAATGATGACACTGCCACATGTCGAGGTCGAACACGTTTTTAAACAAAAAAACAACAACTGGATTCTTACCTGAAAATAAGAACAAACACATAAATAACATGTCCACATCAATGCTACACAAATGATTGTTGCTGAGGTAAATTAAGAATAATGGAACATAGAATTGCATTCGAAATTATGGCTTCAAGCATCACAGCAAGTATAGGCTAAAAACAAATTTGATAAGCAATAATCGATTTTCAACCTTAATGCACCAAGGTCGCTGCACATGTAATTCATCTATCATCGCAGACCAACCTTTCTTGATATCTATTTTGGTTGAGCCTTTAATTAACAAGCATAATTTGTTTGCTTTCCTTGCAGAATGGTTGCAGCCAAATTCATATACCACGCATATGGCACATTGCAGCAAATCGATACTGCGCATCATGTTTTATGAGCAAAAGTATGCAACAGCATTGAGTATTAGTGTAAACAAGCAAACA
The DNA here is from genome assembly GCA_034695085.1 of Cylindroiulus punctatus. NCBI lineage: Eukaryota > Metazoa > Arthropoda > Diplopoda > Julida > Julidae > Cylindroiulus > Cylindroiulus punctatus. The sequence goes on along the minus strand of JAQFYZ010004182.1, from coordinate 7,922 downwards.
TGCATACATTATGCAAATTCTTCTTGCAACGTTGATTTATAGGCGTTCCCCATATTTTCGATAGAACGCCAACAGGGGAAGAAAAAAATTATGGACCACATATAGACACGCGAAGCTGTATATGGCATATTAGGCCAAAAATCTGCCACAAATGGACGCATAGTCATATCCATGTACATGTCATTCCAAATCTACAAGTTGCTTATATACAGTAAGACAATACAGTGTATAATGCAAGTACTGTTTATATATTTATTCAACCATACATGCCGCCTCGTATGTGGTCATGATGTGTATGAATACGTATGTGGTCATGATGTGTATGAATACGTATGTGGTCACGCATTCATGTATATGTATATGTCCACGTATATACAGATACAATCATACTGGCATGTGCCAATTCCTAGAATAATTAGTTGTCCAGTAAATGGTATTAGTCTAGCTGGTACACAGCTACGTGTCATTTTCAGAGTAATGATGTCAGCATCATGCATGCCAGTCATGCCAGTCCCATTATACTTGTAACACATGCACTATGCATGGTCAAGTAACACGTTTGCTATATGTTACATACAGTACATGTATTGTTTAATTGCATGGCAATTTCAACAAATATATCGTAGTCTTATACATGTACATGTCCATGTTAGATAGCTCGACTACATGGTCGTATACATTATATTAGATGCCATGGCTGATACATCATACTAGTATAGATTTCGTCATATATGGACGTTATTCATGCAAAAGATTTGCAATACATGGCGTATGTAGTATGCAGCCGCATAGGACTATTTAATCATGTAATTTAACACATGTCTGCATACGTCACCATGCATGCAGTTAAACAAACTAAGCTTTATCTAACGACTCCTTGCATTGCACTCCTCCATAAATGGTTCTTACTGTCACTGTTGATACATAGTCACATTTGGCACAAATAACCCCATGCAGTATACTCTATGACCATATTCAACTTTCCATCATGGCAGGCCTAGAAGATGCGGCAGCAGCGCTAGAAAAAAGACAGTACTTGAACGTGAAGTCGTCAACAACTGGACAATCACCCTGCAGCCAAACTGGTGAGTGAAATCCTCCCTACCTGGGAATTCAATCGGAACCTCGAAGGGTGGCCACACTGCGAATCCGTTCCGGTTGGCGAACCGAAACAGAGCATCGCAAAATGGATCATTACAGTCTCCCCAGGAGGTGCCTCCATTGCAGGCGGCACTTCCTTAGGGCCATCCATCATCAACGCCATGGCTCTCCAAGGCATGGTGGCTGCAAGCGGCTGGTCACCTATAATACTTATCATCTCAACAACACCGAGGAGGTAGAGGCCTTAAAGGGGATGCAGATTTACAATTTTATTTTAAAAGGCTTCTTTCGAGATCCTGGTGTTCGCACCTGGATGACCAGTAATTCGAACTTTTTCTAATTTAACTCTTCTAGCTGCCTGATTTGCTGTACCAAATGTGCTAAATCACGGTAAACCCACGTTTGATACTGACATGCAAATGCTGTATCATCCAGTTAAGATGCAAAAGAATGTATTATGATACATGGACGTACCTACATTGTAAGTGTATAATGAGTTGAGGGCAATAAAATAAAGTTGTAGAATTGCTTAAACAATGGGATATAGCCTGCATGTATTTCCACTTAACAGTATATGTGTACAGACTTGCATGTAAGACAAGGATCGACAGGTGAAGACACGACATCTGCTATGTAAGCAGAACAGAAGGCATTACGTCACTACTAATGCATTCAGATGAGAGCATTTGCTTCCAAGCGAAGTCAATGCATATGAACCTGGGGCAAAACTGGCATGTGTTGTCATTTGAACTTAAACGCAAGAACAAAGAATAATTACGAGTATGCTTTCGAAAATTATGATCACATACTGTATTCTGGCTGTAGATAAGTTATATATGGGCACAGATGTCACATGTGCTGCAGTACTTAATTTATGGCACCTATTATCAGTCAAGCATCTAATAACAGGTATGATACATGAAGCTATTCAAACAGGCAAACCTCAAAAGTTGTATACCATTATGTTCATTAGCACGGGTGCAGAATTATTTATCATTTTATTTCATGATAAGATTATGAAGTTGCATATTGTCTTCATACAAGTTCTTCAATGCTTATACATGTACATGTATATGGACATAGCCTTACATATCCATAATAGATGTATGTCCAGTCTTAGAATAATTTACACATTAAATGGGATTTAGATAAATTGTACAAATACTGATATAGAGAACACAATAGAACTCAGCAGCAACAGACTTGAGTACAACAAAGAAATCACTATCGTAAATGGTCACTTGGTTAATTAATGTGTATTCATGTAATTTAACTAACTGAGAAAACATTCACTATCCAAAAAAACAATACATATTAATAAACCAGCATATTCTTTTATGATGGCGGTTCCTGTTTAATTTCTTCTGTTCTCAAGTTTATTGCTGCATGCCAAGTTATCATGTTTACGACAGCAATATCTATAAAACGTAATTTTTGTAATGTCCTTTACAAAGAGAATTATTCCAGGAATGGACACTGTATATACAAATGCATTTGTATGAAACTACTACGGAAAACGTTTTCGCTCACAATCGAATAGACCATATCCTGATATTTAAAAACACTTCATTAATCATAACATGAAATAATTAACACCAGCGATAAATACATAATCATTTAAGAAATTCTACAAACATGTTCTTGAAAATGTATTCCTCAAGTTAAGAAAATGGCATCAAACAAAGACCACCCAATAAGGGTGTTAAAGTAAAACACTGTTGGCATCGGCGCCTTACAAAAAATCAGGTTGTCTAAAAGTCGACCTATGAACATTCCCACACTCATAATTTACCTGGAATTAATTTACGATCGTAGGATGTGTTGCAAAAACAACACGCGAGCAATAGATCATGGTGATGAACGACCAGAAATCGACATGGAAAAAAGGCAAGGATTTATTGCCAGGAATACATTGTAGATTGGACATGGTTTAGCACAAAAAATACCTCTGGGCATGAGTCAAACAACGGAATCGTCGAAGACAAGATGGCTTCAAAAGTCACAAAAAGCTTAGAATAACAACAAATTTCGGATGGCCCTGCGACTTCTGCAGAAAAAAAAGAGCGCCATTTTCCTGGAGACGAGAATCTAAATGGCTTCCAGCATTTTCGCACATATCGAGACAGATATAAAAACAGAAAACTGAATAAATCATCCGATGAAAAAAGCAGACCATGGCTGATATAGATAAAACTGCACACACTACACCGTAAAACAAATGCCAAGCAGATGGCAGGTTTTTGCGAGACAGATCACAATCCGTCATGAAAACGTTGTACTTCTGAGAAATGCGATTTTAAGAAATACTCCGAGTACGATATATCCTGCAGTTTACCCATAATGCAAAAACTCCACGCAATGGAATCCGCCATTATTGTTGGGAACAGACGCACATGGCGAATAACAGTCATGGCAGAAACGAGGGCTACTCATCATGTTAGCAAACCGATAATTAAACACCCCCTCTGAGAATGGCATGCAATGAGGTCTCAAAATCAACCAAAATGGATATTAAGAAGGAAAGGTCTTTAATAATGCAGGAGCCATGGGTGTTAATTTATAATGTGTGGCCAACTCTGGAAAGAAACCACGCGCGGGCTTGTAATGAATGTCCGTGTCCTGTCTAATTCGTTCTGTTGCACATTTGCACGCATCGTTATTAGCCTTCATCATCATCATCATCATATTTTCACGAAATTTGATCCTTAATTTGAGCAAAAAGCATGACGCTCCTAACGCGAGGCAACGGCGTGGCGAGTCATCTATTAAGCGCCTCTTAAAGAGTTATCAATTGATGCAAGGTTTCTATGCTGGCAATTTCAAACCTAACCAGAGCAAACTTCACAACTCTGTTATTTGCGTTCATGGCTAATGTCATGTTCATGTTGATATGGGTAGGTAATCATTTTGGAGAAATGATTTTCATAAATGTTTGGAAAATATGTCATCTTGCTTGGGCCTACCAACAAGATGACCTTTTCATTTCATAATGAACACGTTTAATCGTAAGCTGAGTAGTGAATTATTGTGGGCTGCACTTTGGAGTGTGCCCTGCCGCTACCTTGTTCAAGCATACATGTAGATTCTCCACAAATGGGAGTTTATGATTCATAAAGGCTCAAAGGTTGGCAGTGGTTGCCAGATATTAAGGGGCAACTAAATCAGAAATTGCATTTTAGATTAGTTTACACTCATATGTTAGGATAGGTAAAGACAAAACTAATAAAAACACAAAATAGGGTAGTAATACACATGTTTGAATGCATATTTGAACATATCTGAAACAAATACTAATAGAAGATTTTATGCTACAGTATGCTCGTAACATTTCTACACACTAATATATTGAGGGGGATGTGGAATCTGAGTGGTGCACCCCCAGAGGATTAAAGGATCCAAAGATATCAATTTGAACAACGAATTGAAAACAGAATTGCAATGTAAAAAGAATAGTTATGTTTTCAAATCAACTCCAGAGCTTACAGATCGTAATTACGCCATTGGCAGATCTACAGGTGTATTGTTTATTGATCACCATTTCAGAACCATGTTTGTTTATTTTTTTAAGTCCTCATATAATGGTCAAGTTTTGTAAATTTTGAAAAACGTATTCACAGAAATACTCTATTAATCAATCATTTCTGATTCAGTGTTTAATAACATAACGCCCCAATAGTAACTGTTATCGGTCAGCAATGATGTCATCAATAAGTGCATGGTGTAGGAAAATAAATGCAACCAATGGGATGGGGAGAAGTTATGATAATCACGATTTTGTGATGCCAATTCTTGAACGTTCCCCGAGGACGTATTCCACAAAACTGGCTGAAAATCAGTTCAAAAAATGCTGGCACCCCAACTGGCACTAGAAGCTCTCGAGAGCTGATGGCGGTTATCAATCCAGCCAGCTCTGTCTTCAAGCTGCCAAGCCAGTCCCACTACCTGTCGGCTTCCTAGGGCAAAAAATTGGAAAACGGCAGAAATGCCAGGGTTCGTTCCCAAATAATTTTCGGTGAAATTGCTTTGTCGTCGTTGTTTTATTCGCAGCTTGGCAATTTGCATCCTGCCAGTGTGGTTCGTCGAGTGTGACAGTGAATAATTCAGCTGGAGCCCAGGGCTGGAGCGCCATGGCAAGTTTTATCGTTGCATTTCGGGACGTTGATGCGTAACGCAAATTGAATTACGTCTAATATATACAAAGTGAAATGCTCGAAACGTGGTCTGACAAACTTAGCAGAAAATTCGCAGCATAAAAAGGGGCCAACTTATTTGCATGCGTAATTTAATTGCTTATCCAACAATCACCTGGTGCAGGCGGGCGAAAACAAACAAGCCAGAGTCGATAATTCGGTCCCCAAACCCCCCAAATACGAGCTAGGGCCATTTAGACCTCTATTGTTGCACATGCAGATTCGGCTGCAATTTATGCTCCTTTGTTTCGCAGATTTGCGACCAAAAAAATGCGCCTTATTAAAAACGATGGGAAACTTGCGCGAAGCCAGGCTTGAATAAATTCCTTATTTCCAGAGATTTATCAAAGAAAAATTCTGAACAGGCTGGCTTATAGGAAGCGGATTATGGAGGAGGGTCACGTGGGAAGCGCTCTGGAACGGCCGCCATGACACCATGACATGAGAAGTGCTAGTGAAAGCAGAAAAATGATGGAGCAAGGGCACTGGAATTGTAAAGAAATGTGGTTTTGGAAGATGTGCTCCAAAACAATGTCAAAACCGGAAATATCGAAAACACGAAAATATGAAAGTACAGTATAGCATGAGCAAGAAAATTACAAAAACAAATGTCTTCAAATAACATGTTTCAAACACGTCCAGGATGTGATTCGGTCTGAAAACATGATGGCTCCTATCTAAATAAATTCTCAAATTGATTTCACTGATTTACCTGATTAATTGTTAGGAATTTTCCTGACATATTCCCTCAAATGTACATCATTGCATATCATTGGCATATAACAATGGGAGTGGGATTTGGGAGTTGGCTTCCCCCATAGTATTGACGGATCAAAAGATATCGATTTGAACAACGAATTCAAAATCAGATTTTAATGGAAAAAGAACAAAATGCAGAATACCAAAAAAGGGCATTATAATAAAGGGCAAATATAGAACAAACTCATGTTTTCAGATCACCCCCCCCCCCCTCCCCCAGAACAGATTCGTAGTTACGCCAATGTTATGCAATATACAGTATAGCATTGTAAGTGATTTCCAGAAACTGATCACTATAATGTTGCAAATAGATGACTGGTAACCACAATATCACTATCATTAATTTATTACCAATCTGTTTACTTTTAGTATTTACCTGCTTGCAAACAGTTCTTTTCCACTGAACGGCGAAATGCCATTTTGAAATAAACTTTCAGAACACATTTTCCATATACGACAATTGGCGATGTACGCTGCCATACATGGCCTTATCTAATGTTCACTTGTTTCATGATTTCAATACAGGGCCATTACTGGTCATACATTGGGGATAACCCCATATATGGATTTTTACAGTGTACATGTTGATATACAATTGTAATGTCAGGACTCAGGTATATGAACTCAAACGGCATATATAGCCGTATATGGCCATACTCAACTTTTCCACCCTGATATTCTTGTAGGTGGTACAAAATTGAACTGAAATTTGATGCCACGAGATTGCTTTTAACTTTTTATTCAAAACGTTCCCCAGAATGCTCATCAAGCAGACACATGTGGACAACTGCGGAGCAGTTTGAACCCATTGATGACCACTGGAGGGAGTTGGTGAAGCCTGCTTCAGGAAAGCACAACCAAGGCGTCTTTCAAGCAGGCCCAGAATTTTATTGATACAATTTGTCTTTGGCTCCTTCAACCCGATCCATTATTTGCGAGCGAAAAGCCATTATGGAGTGCGGGGCGGTGCCCTGGCTGAAAAGGTCTTATAGCAATAAATGCACAACAATCGGCACGTGCGCACGAACAGTTTGGGAAACAGGAGCCGGTTGAGGCTCAGGTCCAATTTGTCAAAAGCAGCTGCCAAAAGCCAGAGAATGAACACAGAAGGGACTGGAAGTCGTTCAAAAAGCGCACGTGACCTAGCAGGCAGCTTTCTTCTGCAGTGTGGCAATGCCCATGGAAATCTGGCACCATCGGACGCCCTTGGGATCGACCTAATTTTCACTTACAGTACCAAAATCGGTTCTTGTCAATAAATGTCTGTTACAAGTATTGGGCACATGATGCACATGGACATCATACGTGGCAGCAGTTTGATGAGACAAGTTCAATCCAATGGAATGGATTCCAAGGATTCCCAGAATAGGGAAATCTCACAAATTCCCAAAAATGCGTAAAAACCATTTATTTATAAATAATATCACCATAGAAATAAATTGCAGTCATTTTCCGCCCTTCAATGTGCATAGTTTTCTCGTAATTTTATGTTGAAAAATCACAAAACGGCGGAAGTTGAAATGGTAGTCGGACATGTTGATGACGTAAACGTTCTGCATCAGATGGTAAATGTAATGTTAGAAAGTGTAAAAAAATGGGATTTTTAACTATAGTTGATGCAAAAAAATGTTATACGTATATAGAAGTACTAAACTTCATGTTAAACCCATAAAAATATAAGGTTTCCCTGTTCGCCAATGAAAGAAGCCTTCGAATATGGGTTAACAACCATCAAAACTAAGCCAAAGACAAAACTCAAGCCTAGGGCAACAAAAAAAAGTGGACGGAAGTGACACCACCCGGGTGGAAAAATGTAATAGGGCCATGTATGGGATTATATATGTCATATATGCCCATGTATGTGCCATGTAT
>JAQFYZ010004181.1:0-11635 GCA_034695085.1 Cylindroiulus punctatus | reverse complement strand
GGCCCTCGCAGTTCCAAGCATGTCGCATGTGGCTTATGCTCACATGTCGACATAGTTTCTACTTTCCATTCCAGCTGTCCTTCACTGAGTGCCATTTCGAAGACAGGGTTTTTTTTCGTGGGGGAAGATGGGGGATGCTCGTACCTGGAATTCCAGAAATTGAGGAATTGCCCACGGAGGGCCCTAGCGGGTCACTCGCCCGAAATGGCCGATTTTTTGCTGCCACAGCTATTCGCTTTAACGCTAATGAGCACTTTTAAGTGCCCGTGTCGTAATCTATATTACCCGAAAATATTTGGCCCGGTGCTGTCCACAGACCTGTCCCCTGCCATCCGATCCCTCCTGGTGCACCTCGAGTCCTCCCAAGGTGGCATTAAATTCCTGAAACCGGAACCCCCCGACATCCCTTCGAGAACAAGGGGCAAAAAATTGTCTAATGCATCCTGAAGACGTCTTGGGGACGCTTGGCCGTGAAACGGTGGTCAGCGAAGTGTCCACCCTCCCTCGAGCTTTTTGGGGGGTTTCGCTTTCGAGAAAATGTCGTGTTTTTCACAGCGACATTTGATCGGGCCAGTGCGTTGACCAGTGGTGTAGTCTGCCAGTTGTTATGCCAACTATTCACTTGTAAATTTTAAGTTAATTTTTTTTTCTTAATTTTCCCTTAAGGCAAGAAATTATAGAAAATTACGAGTAGGGCTCTGTTCTACTTTAGACCAATCTTATCGCAGCATTAAAAAATTAAGAAAATTAGGGCGGAACTACAGTCAGTGCTGCCAGATACCGCATGAATTTACTGGGGATTTTCTGGCGGCGCTTTCGCCAATGGACATCTGTTCCTGCACATTCTTCCCCCTTGGTGGCGCTGATCATACTTAAGAAATTTAAGAGATTGGCATGGGTAGTGTCGGAAAATTTGAAAAGCAACCTCAAGACTAAAATATAGCCAGGAAGCATCAAACATCAAATAAACCATTATTCTAACTGAACGTGGGGAGCACAAATCCGGAACTCGGACATTTTTGTTCGTATGCTCCCTGTCCACTTGTAATTTTTCGGCTTAATATTGGTCCTAAGTTGGAGTTTCGAAATTTTCGATCCTTTCCACGTGGCAATCTCTTAATTTTGTTAAGTGTGAGCAGCGCCGCCTAGGGGGAATAAATTGCACGTGAAGATGTCTAATTGCAAAAGCGCCTTAGTAAATTCACCAGTCAATCGTCCGTGGGGAGGATTAATGTCACTTGATAAAATATCCACTTTGAAATGTTCAATTTTGAGGAAATGATTTAACTTGAAATTTTGAAAATGATGGAGATGCGCTTCTGCTGTCATAATATTGCTAAATAGACCAAACCATATCGATTTTGGAATTCATTGAAGTTCCCAGTTTCAGCAATTTTGAAACATTTGAAAATGTAGACAAATTTGACAATTTCACAGAATTTGACAACTTCTACAGATTTGAGAACTAAAATTTGAGCATCGGTGACAACTTATATTCCAATCTGTAAGTGTTTTTTGAATCCTTATTCAAAGAATTTTACTGAGGAGTGCCACTCATTATCAATTTTTATTATAATTTCTTTAAGATATTCTGATAAAATTCGATATTGGCGTTGAAATCATGATAGTTTCACCAGTATACTGTATATTATATATGAAAATTTTTTTAAGGAAGATGTGCTTAAATCAATAATTTAATGTTTCCAACTTACAAATGGGGACAAAACTGCATCATTTGATCAAAATGACATTTTCATGAAAAACAAATCGATAGCAATTGATGGAATTTTCGTTATGTTTTCAACATGTGTTTTAATTCCCACAAAAATCCTGATGAGTTAGTTGTAGACACCACCGACTAGTCCATAAACAAGATTGTTTTTGGCTGTATCTTCACTAGTCCGAATTTTAGTGCACAAGATTGTTGACTCGCGTCGTGTTACCTGGTTAGGATTTTGGCCGGTTGTGGAGGGGGCGACCTGGTCGTTTTTTGCGGGCTCGTGGGGTTGTGTTTTTATTGCCTTATTTTGGAATTCTCGGCCGCAAATACTTGTCCCACCAAACTGCATTTTGGGATGGGGCGTGGTGGAGGAGGATGATCTCGGAATGTCAATTGGTGGAAAAATCCCAACCGAAAACAAAGCTGGCGTCAACTGATAACCAGAGAGGCAGTTTTTCCTTAATTAGATACAATTTTCAAAATGCTCAAAAAAGTGGCCGCAGAGTGGCGCAAAACCTGTGAGTCACCGTTTACATGCGATTTAATCGAAGCAAACTTGTTTTACATAGCGTTACTTGAGTTGAGGAGACTTAATGGTTTGAGAATTTTCAAAGGGTTGAAACGATTCAAGGCACCTCAAACCAAGCTAGTTTTGATTCGATGCAAACTAATGACAACTGATTGCAAAACACTACTAAGTAGTGTTTGCAAATGTATAAAAACTTAATTATTGCAAACTTGTACCATTGTAAGCAGCTGATTGCACACTAGTGAAAGTAAATGCACCAATGAAAACTAATTGTTAGCTGGTTAAAACACACGCAGTAGTGAAAACTGATTGTAAGCTATACTGTAGTGGATTGATCACTAGTGTGAACACATCGTAAACTTGTGCAACCTGATTGCAAACTATTGGAATATGGTTGTATAAATAAGTGAAGCTGATTGCACACCAGTGAATGAAAACTGAAAACTGATTGTTAACTGATTTAAACACGTAAACTAGTCTAAACTGATTGCAAAGCAGTGAAAACGACTGCAAGCTTATAAAACTGATGACACTCTAATGAAAACGGATTGCAAACCAGTGTAAACTGATGAAAAGTGCTGAGAAACTAGTGAAACCCAGTGTAAACTGATGAAAAGTGCTTAGAAACAAGTGAAAACTGCATTGCAACATGCAATCTTTAAGATAGTGTTTAAGAAAAGTTGTGGGTTTACAACATGAGATGCTTACACCTGAACATCAAAGTAGGTCCACTTTGATGTTCAGGTGTAAGCATCTCATGTTGTAACTTAGTTGTAACTCATGTTTACACCTGAACATCAAAGTGGGTCCACTTTAATGTTCAGGTGTAAGCATCTCATGTTGTAAACCCACAACATTGCTGTAAATAGAATGTAAATAGTTTAAACAGGCTTAACTCGAGACGAGCACGTGACTTCCTGTTCCCTGCGTTTATGATGAGTGTAGATCAGTGTATCCAGTTTTAACACACTCAGATGGACTACGCCCCCTCGGCGTTTTGCAACATATCACCACCAGGTTACAGAACAAAGATAAGCGGGCAAGCCACGCAAGCTTGCGTGTCTAGTGACTTTGTGCAAGGAGCTTTATTTGAAGTCAGTTCGAGCATGGAATGCATGGGGGAGGGGTAGTGGCCGAAAAGTCGACTTTTTGATGGACATCCGTTCGTGGGGTCACGGGACAAACTTTTTAGAAATATGTCACATATAAACTCACATCTCTTGTGACTCGGTGTAGGGCGAGTCGAAACATGCATGCCAACATTGTGATGGGAGAGGTCAGGGTTCAGCTTTTTGATGGACGTCCTAAATGGACATCCCCCGAGGTTGCATGTGGCACTTGTTGACAAATAATCTGATTAAACCGTCATGAGAGTAATGAGGATTAAGTAAGTCATACGCCGGTCCCCACCCCGGAAAAAAACCTCCCATGATGCATTATTCATACTGCCCGCTGCACTGGCTCAGCTGGGCCAGGTGACCCAGGGGCAAAAGCACCCCTCGCGTGCCGTCCATTCTCGCATTTTTTTGCCACCATGACGTCATCAAAAATTGTAATTGGGAGTCACGACATGGATATGGCGCCGCCAATTTTTTTTTTTTTTTTTTTTTTTTTTGCATTTTCCATTCTTGCCAGACTGAGATTGGGCAGCTGAGTCACACGCTTGACCTCAACTGGTCGAGCGGGTGGAAATTCGATCGAGTCACCTAAGGTCACGCGGCTGTGACGTCAGATCCTCCTGCAGGCCCACAACCAATGCCTTTGAACGCCCTACTACAGCTGCTGCCACCTAGCGGACGTCTCCCTTGACCCTCATAACGCGTCCTTACATGGGTGTTGCGTGTTTTGACGTGTCCAACTGTGACGGAAGTCTGCGGCGCCAACCCCGGGTGAAGTGAGATTATTAATGTGCAGGCGCCAGACATTTGTTTGTCGAATTTCGTGGCGCCTTGACGGCTTGGCGCCCATGGATGAGCCCAGCCCAGTTGGAATCTGGGAGATTATCTGCGCTCACCTTACGTTGGCCTTAACAGATAATCAGTTATTCGAATTACCCCCGCAGTGGTGTCCCCCGTTTCCGAAGGGACTGTACCAGATTTTGCTATGATCTTCGATAGTTGTGCATTGTTTTTCGAATTACTCAATTTAACAAAACTTTCTGCAGCCACTAATGGTTAAATGGTTTATCACAAACCTCCTTTTTCTTTCCAAATTTGCAAATAGCTGCCATGATGCAATCTTATTTGTCTTAAGACAAATCTCAATTCTCAACAATAGGTCTAAAATGTCTCCGAATCTTCCATTATTTGTACATTTTCTTATAGTAGAACCACAAAGTGATGGAACTGGAGGTCAGCCAATCAGAGAGATGTAGCTTGTCGATTAGCGCTTCCATGTTTGTTCAGTCGGTGAAAGTCCATTGATTGTACGCAACTAGGCTAAATTAATCGCCAACAGGCGATTGGCCCCTATTGGTCGGCAGATTTCACCCAGTTCCATCACTTCGTATTTTTACTATAGCATCCTCCATCAGTCGTTCCAAAATTCCCCAGACTCCTTCATCGTTTGCCCTCTATTTTCCAAGCATCCACTATCATTTCCCTTTATTATCCTAGAATCCTCCATTTGTACACCATTTCCCAGAATTCTCCATTATTTTCCTCTCATAATCAGATGTAAGCTTACATGTACATGTAATCCTCCATTAACTTTCCCAGAATCCTACATTATTTACCCTTTGTTTCCCCAAATCCTCTACTATTTATACATATCCCAGTATCCTTCATGATTGTTCCAAATTTCTTAAGACTCCTTTATTATCTGCTATCTATTTTCTGATAATTCTATTATTTGCCACTCTGCATTGTCCTAGAATCCTCCATTTGTGCAGCATATTCCCCAGAATCCTGCATTATTTGCGCACTTTATTATCCTAGAATTCTTCATTTGCCCAACGTTTTCCTGAATCCTTCCTAAAATTTCCTAAACATTCCTCCCAAAACTGCCCAGAATCAGTACTCGCAAAATTTAACGGAGTCCTCCATTATTTGCCCTTTATTCCCCAAATCCTCCATTGTTTGTACATTTACCAGCATCCTCCATCATGCGTTCCAAAACTTCCCAGAATCCTCTATTATTTATCCCTCATTATACTAGAATCCTTCATTCAATTGAATTCAATTTAATACTCCACAGTCAACATCCAAGAACCCATGTGATGGGGGGAGGGAAGTTTACCCGATTACAGGAACTTTTAAATTTGAGCATTTTTATTTTCAATTTTCGTTTAAGAATTTGAAGTTTCAATGATTTTCCCAGTTAATGGTTTTTAGAACTTAGTCTTGAACGTCCACTCTGGTGGAAAGACCTATTGACCTGTCATTTTTAATTGCCCTTTCGACCCCTTTTTCACCGCGGTGACCTTGATGACCCTCCCAAATGACAGCCGCGAAAGAGCACAAATCACGATGGTCCACCTGGTGCAGGACACCGATGCCTCTGGAGATAAGTGTTGCGGGGCGAACTTGAGTCCAGCCATTTCACTTTCAAATTTTCAATTTATTTTATTTATTACTTATCATTTTTCTAACGACGCGAATCATATGCCGATCTGCGATACGAGGCTCGAATAACGATGGTGACGAAAGTTTAAAAAAACACGAAGGCCGCCATTATTGAAATCACCCGAATGGAACCGAGCAGTTGGAGGACGTTTCGGGGGGCCTCCCCCAACTGCCCAACTCCCAAAAAATTATCCAAATTTTCCCGTTTTTCCAACCCCAGTCTGCCAGGTAGACCGTAACCCAAATTTCACCAAATAAGGTTAACATGGATTTTGCGAAAGTTTGAGCAGCACAATGAAAGTTTTGGAAACGAAAGTTTAATTTCCTTTTTGTGCCTTTAATAAAAGTTTGTTATGGACGTGCAATTTCCTAATTTAACAGGTTGTAATTTTTGTCTAATTTTCAAGTTCATTTTTTATTAACTGGTATTAATTTAATTAATTATTATTATTATTAATTTTTATTATATTTTTTTAATTTCTTAAGGCAAAAAATTATAGCAAATTAGAAGAAAAATACTAGTACAGCTCTGTTCTAAGCTTACTTTAGACAAATCATATCGCTGCATTAAAAAAATTAAGAAGATTAGGGCGGAGCTATAGTTGCCATCTTTTAGAGCAATTTCTTCCCCCTTGGCAGCGCTGCTCATACCTGAAAAAATTAAGAGATTGGCACGTGGGAAGGGTCTGACCGTCTGAAAATTAGGAAAGCCAACTTAAGACTAAAATTAAGCACAAAAAAATTACGAGTGGATAAGAAGCATTACTTATGTAACATTTTCATACTTGGGTGAATCTATCCCTACCACATGGCATCTCAGGTGCTGACTGTGGAGACTGCATATTACAGTAAATCGGTTGAAATTCAATGCATTCCAAGGTGGGTAGTCATCCAAAGGAAAATCACTCTCACCCAGTTTTGAGTAATTTACTCAGGGATTGATAATTCCTAAAACTCATGCAAATTACTGAGTGCTCAATTTTTGGGTTAGGAATGCAGTGGTGCCCTGAACTTCTGAAGCACATCATTTCAGTTATAGTCTGTAATAAGGGGGCGCGTCCAGCCCCGCGTCTTTTTCATTGGAAAAAATGAATTTTTGGTGAAATTTTGGCAATTTCGACTGCTTCTTCGAGCGTACTTAACCACCATAATTCGCCAGCCTAGAGATTTGGCGAAAGGGTTTTGTAGGCCGTGTTCAGACCGGGCGTTATGTAGGTCTAGGCCTGCTCGCACAATGGAGGTTGGCCATTGTGGAAATTCAATTAAACTCATATTCATCGATTTCTCGCTGCTGCCTTAGAAATCGGTCCGTCTGAAATTGAACGGCTGCAAACATAATCGCACCAGACGGCTGCCGAAAATTGCGACCAGAAACAATGGCCATTCTTCTGATCTCCTGAATTGCCCCAGAGGTTCAACAACATTTCGCATATTCGGCATTAATTCCCGGTCCCAATTGAAATGCGAAGTGCGTGAGAAATGGCGGCCCGCGTCCGGCTGGGCATCGCAAATATGCGACGAATTTCGGCCATAAATTCGCACCAGAACGAGTTTGGATTGAGGCTGCGCTTGCCACGAGTCCCATTGGCAGGTTTGATCTTGCGGAGAAATGCCGACCACAGCGCCATCTGTGGTGCTTCATCTCTTAGCGATGAATAAGCGTCCTCCATAAACCTCAACATACCCTTCCATCTAAAAACACAGTCCTCTACCAGTTTTGATCGAACGTATAATGTTTACTTCAAATTTGTAAGTTTCAGACAACACTCCCATATGCAGCATTTGCTCTTCAAATATGTTGTGACTTTTAAGCTAATGTTTAATGCAACTCACATGTGGAAAAAGCAGATTGGTACCGATAGGAAGGGAAACACTTCAGTGATATTATGCTGGAATGAAACTTGGTGTTCGATGTGGGTTACCTGTGTAACGCGGACAACATCTATCCTGAAGTCATGTCCTTAGGCTAGCATACATATAGTCATGTACTGTATATAGTCATGCCCCTAGGATAGTATATGTAGTCATGAGGCCTTAGGCTAGCATATGTGATGACACCTTAGATGCAATGAGGTACAATGTACAGTATGCATCTGTGATGATATACTGGGATGCCTAGTTCATCCTGCCAATTTTTGTTGAAAATTGTCAAGTGTCACTTGTGATGTACTCGAAAATCTTGGGAGTTTCTCTCTATATATTGGCACTGATTTTATGTTTCTCAGTCCCATTAAGCATTGTATTGTGGGTAAGGCCGCCATCTGGTGTTAATACTGCACTTATATGGCGCTCCACCCACACAGCGTCCTATGCATTACCACCTCCATCCAAGAAGTCATAGCAATGAATAAATGACTACCAAACGAAGTAATGCTCCATACTCCCTAAATCTCAACATACACTTGTACCTGTCAACCTAAGCAAAAAATTGAGTTCAGTTTCTAATAAAATGGTAATATTCACTTCAAATTTGGAAGTTTCAGACCCGATACAACAGTCCCAAGTATCATCTGCTCATTAAACATGCCACTCATTACACAGTGTGGTAGGGATTTCATGATCACCCTGTACAATGCATATCCCAGCAACTACTTTTATACGGACTAATTCAGAGCATTTTTTTTAAATGAAAAATTAGAAAAAATTGGAAATGCCAATCCATGTGTTAACCCCATCATTATCGGCCGTGGTCAGAAGTGCATGAAACTTTCTTGTTTGGTAAATCACAACGAATGAAGCATGCTTTTCTCCAGTTTGTCCACTCGAATAAATGCTGATTATTCGGTCCAGTACCTTTTGCAAAATATTTGTGGTTCGTCGAAATGCCCAATTCTGCACCAGGTAAATGAGCAAAAAATTGAGCTTCGACGCTTGACCTACCAGCTCATTTATGCGTTGGTTATATACAACTGTATATAGTGCAAAATTTATGGCTGCCAATACATCTTCTTGAACCATTATAAATCTCTGCAAAACGATAAATTAGCTTGAAGGGCCATAAATGCGTTTCCAGCATCAAGTAAATCATAGCTTCCAATTGGTGCTTGCATTGACATCAGTGATAGTTTTATTTAGTTTTAAGTATGCAAGTTATTACCTGCCATTTTGCCCATGTTTCTTATTTAAAAAATAACAATTATAGAAAAAATTCATAGCGGTGTTAAATTGTTCTCCTGTGGTGGCTGCTAATTTCCGAAGCGAAATTCCCTTAGTCTTCCAGGGTTATTTTCTTAGCTCCACTGTATACAAAAATGTTTTAGTGATAGTCGCTATGGCGATTTATTCATAGCATTTATTGCCAAAGACATTCAAGTTTTAGGAAAAGAACTACAAAAACTAGTGAAACCACAATACCTATTTTTCTAACAAGATTTTCAATATGATATATAGACCTTTAATACGAAGAAGACGTTGTTTGTAAAGTCAGCTACCGATAATGGCTGTACTAACGAGGCTCATAAATGAAATATATATACGTAGTCATTATATACATGTATACATTATATTTTTTCAAAAACGTTACATGTATATAATTCCTGTAGGCTTACTTGCAATGGGGATTCTGTTGCACACTGTAAACTAAAGTGAAAAGGGAAGTAATTGCAAGCAAACGTAACTTTTTGTGTAACTTGGTGTAACTTTGTAAAAACAACACAAATTTGTTAAAACTGGCATGCAAAGTAGTGACAACAAGTGTATGCTGTTGTGAAACTCTGCTGGAAATTTGCGAAAACTGATAGCAAAGTTGCGAAAGATGATTGCAAACTAACTAGCAGTAATTTATAATCTAGGGAAGCCTGATTGCAACCTAATGAAAGCATATTGGGAACAACATGTACAACAGTGCATGCGGTGAAAACTGATTGCAATTTGCAAACCAATGAAAACCCATTTTAAACTGTAGTGGAAACTGTCGAACTGATAGCACTTATGAAAACTGATTGTAAACAATAGTGAAAAGTGATTTCAAGCCATGCAGTGAAAACACATTGAAAACACCATGTATATTGTATACAGTGTTGTACACTATACAGTATTGTAAACTAATGAGAAAACAAGTAAACTATGGTGAAGACTGTCAAACTGACAACAGCTTGTGAAACCTTGAACTCCTCACCGCTATCCTTAAGATTCATCAACTCTTCAGGTCATGGGATACTTGGTACTTGGTTAGGAAATTTCAACTCCGCACAGCTACCCTTCAGATTCATCACATCCTCATGCCATGGAAGATGGATGTCACTTGTTTAGGAAACTCGAAACCCTCCTCACAGCTACCCTTCATATTCATAAGCTTCTCGTGTTATGGGACTGGGGATGCCACTTGGTTAGGAAATCGAAAACCTCAACTCCTTGCAGCCACTTTGCAGATCATCAATGATACTTGGTTAGGAAATTTGAAAACCTGAACTCCTCACAGTCACAGCTATCCTTAAGATTCATTAACTCCTCGGGTCATGGGATGCTGCTTGGTTAGGAAATTGTAAACTTCAACTCCTCACAGCTACCCTTCAGATTCATCACCTCCTCATGTCATGGGACATGGGATGCTACATGTTTAGGAAACTCGAAACCTCAACTCCTCAAAGCTACTCTTCATGTTCATCAGATCCTCGTGTAATGGGACTGGGGATGCTACTTGGTTAGGAATTGTAAACCTCAACTCCTCACGTCATGGGACATGGGATGCTACTTGGTTAGGAAACTCGAAAACCTCAACTCCTCACACTACTCATTTTTTTTTAGAAAACAGCTAGGGCCCAGGCCAGCCATTTCTGTGCTGATTTATCAGAGTTTATAATATCACGAGCAAACACAAACTGAAACGTTGATTTAGAACACATCAGGTAGTCACCATGAGGTACTGTAACTCAAGTCGACTCCACCAAACTCTTGACTTTCGGACCACCCTGTACGATGACCACGAAGCTGGGCTTTGGCAAGGGAGGGTGCGTAAACAATGCTACGAGGAGGGGGAGGCTCTTCCCCTCCCCTCCAAAGAATAAATAAAAAATGAGAGGTTCATTCGGTGCGTTCGCCTTTGGCGACATTTCTGGACAAATTTGCGGTACGGCGCTCCAAATTAGGCGAAAAAACGGGCCGTGATTCGCAAATCAGGTTGTGCCTAAGCGAGCCTGACAAAGACGACGGGATTGAACAGCAGATTAGGGCTATCGGGGGGATTATCTCCTGGTAGAAAACACGCCGAAATAGGCCTTTCAGCAGCGCCATGCCGAACATGGTGATGGGGAGCAAGGGGTTGGGCCATTGCTGATTGGCCCGTTACAGCCAATTGACCCCATTGTGGGATTTGTGACCAGTTGGGCCAATCTCCGATTAGCGATATGATTGTGCTCCCAATCGTCGCGTGCTTTGGGCCTTAACGAGTTGAGGTCACGGGCGACTGCAGCGCCACCAAAGGTGACGCACCTCAGCACCTGGGCCGGGCATTTAAACTTTTAAATCCCACAGCAGCTGCCCACGTGGGAACGATTCCCCAAAGGGGCCAGAGGGTGATGGACCCTGCAGTGCTTGCATTGAAGGGAATTTCGAAAGCTACGCTGGCCAAGTGACGCCTGGACTACTTGGAGAAAACTGATTGCAAACTTGTGAAAACACGCTGATCAGTGCATGCTGATGGCGTAAACTAGTGGAAACTGACTGCAGACTATTCAGACGTTATTGTGAACTGCAGGTGAAGACTTATGGCTGACTAATGAAATGGGACTGTGAACTTTATAGTGAAAACACATTGTAAATCGGTGCTAGGCTGCTAGCTGATGCATCATGCAACTATAGTAAAACCAAGAAGTGATGGAACTG
>JAQFYZ010004180.1:0-11638 GCA_034695085.1 Cylindroiulus punctatus | reverse complement strand
ATACATTATAAATACATTTTGCAAATTGAAATACATTGTGCAATATATTTAAAATGTATTTTCTTTGGATATGGGTCCTATACCTATGTTAGTAATTTGTAGTAATTTATCCTTTTTGTGGTATTTTTAGTTTATTATTGTGTGTTTACCCTTCCATTACCTAACCTATCCTAATGTAAACTAACCTAAAAAGTGCAATTTCTAATTTAGCTGCATCTAACCGACAGGCAATCATTTATTGTCAGCCTACATGCCATTAGGAGAAGTTTACGTGTCTATGTTTACATAATTTGATCAAACTTGCCATAGATTGCACCTTGCCAATGGGGTATCATAATTGAGGGAATCCATAATCATTTATAACAACTTCTTTAGCACTAATTATAAAATAGTTTTGAAGGAAAAGCAAACATTTTAAGAAAATCGACTTACAGATATAGCATTCCATTTGCTAATAATGAATATCTGAAAAAAGTTAGACAGCTTATAATACCTACATTATTTAATGAATTACCTGATGAAATTTTACCAATTAACAAGATTGGAGGGCTCAAAAGAAGGTTGATATTACATCTTATATGTGGAGTATATAACGGATTAGGGGTTCTGCTGAACTTGACTAACTTGTCCTTAGCAGTACCTTTTCAATCCTAATGTTCTTGTAGGAAAATAACAAAATATTATGCTGTACATTTGTTTTCTTATTATTTGGTTTTATGTACTCATTTTATTCACACTTTGTACTTAGTTATTATTTTGTACTTTTCGTACTCATTGTAAACAGATTATGTATTAACAAATTACTTTGTACTCATTATATTCCACTAATTGACAAAATACTACAAAAAATAACAAAAATTATACTGTAGTTGTTATCTTGTTATTTGGTTTTATGTACTCATTTTATACACACTTTGTACTAAGTTATTAGTTTGTACTTTTTATACTCATTCAACACAGGTTATGTACTTTTTGTACTCATTGTACACAGATTTTGTACTTTTTGTACATGTACACAGATTTTGTACAAACTTTGTACTTTGTACTCATTATATTCTACTAAGTCATTATATGTACTAATATTAACTCTTTGACCCATACAAGTTCGAATAAACTTCGGGCCAAGCTATTATTAAACAAATTATTTTCATTTTCACATTAATAAGAAAAGACATGCAGCGACACCTATTATGCGTTTTGGGCAACGAGAGCCAAAAGCCAGCTAATTTGGGACTTGCCAAATTAGGTACCCATTTTCAGAGTAATCCACACCATGCATTATAGGATGGGATTACAGTACTTCGTACATGTATTTGCATTTTGCAACGGCATGCGTTTGGGGCTTTTCATCAACTAATTAATCAAAGTGGCAATACGAGCTTTAATGAGTCAGTTCCGCTAGCTGTGAATCAGCCATTTTTGCAGAAACACCGCATCGATACATCAATGGAATGGAAATGTACCCATTGGAACGTCCCCCTTCTGTCGTTTTTGCTGTTGTCTAACATTTTCTATAGTGTTTTCGGTGGGGGGAATTTCCTCCAAATAGGTTTTCCTACCTGATGCTGGAATCCCCTGCGTCGCCATTGAGCACAATAAGAATGGACGTAAAATCGAGTAGGGGGTGGATGGGGGTGACATGAGCCCCTCTTTATTCAATTCCGTATCCAAAACGAGCTTTTGGTTTTCTATTGCTTTTTGTTCGCTGCGTCGCCATTTTGTTGAAGGACACTGGGGCTGAAGACAAAATGACAAACGATGTGCAATCATAGGCTACCTGGTAACGCAACGTTTACCATCCCTAAGTTCTAGCCAAATTAAGGTTTCATCATCCCGGATGAGAATCAAAGCATCTGCCAATTTGAGTCAGCCATTTGTTCTTGGAACTCAATTATTTCGATTGAATTTCTTCTCAGAAAAAACTGGTTGGGGAAAATCCGGAAACTTCCTACTTCTGCTCGATACTGAACCACCATGCAGCGCCACCTATGGTGAATTATGGTAATTGCTGATTACGACCAGATAATTCGTTTGCATAGACTGTATTTTTTCACACTGTAATAGTAAGATCCACTTAAATACTTGCAAGCTTAAGTCTATCTCCTCATGGTGACATGTTTGCCAAAAATGCAGCACGTGCTTGCCTGAAGTAAAGCCTGTTTAAACTGTTTGCATGCTGTTTGCACCGACTTTAACTTGCTTGGTTTGAGATGCCTCGAACCGAATAAGCACAATGGGGATTTTCAATTCATGTTAGCTCAACTATAGTAAATGTATGTAAAACGGGTTTACATGCATTGCTCAGCTAGATTAAGGTACATAGTCAGCAAGTAAGCATTGTGAACGGTAAATATCTTAGCTCAGAGGGCTCCATAAAAGATTAATTAGGTAAAACTTTCCACGTGTACAGACTGCATTTAGTAATCATTGTCATGCTTAATTATTATTGAAGCAAATTACATTTTTGATTATTTAATCCCAGGCCATCACAGTACACGAGTAATAACAATTGCGGTTTACTAATTTGCTACAAAATGAAACGCTGGAGGTCATTTTATGTCATTGTTTGGATGCAAGTTTACCTTTTCAATTGGCTGAACTCTTTAAATTAATTGTAAATATGTCTTGTTTGTAAGTGTTGTTCTGGAGTATTTGTGAAGGACGATTTGCTTCTGGCAAAACTAGTGGGGTTAAGGAGCTAGCTTCGCAAACCCTCATAACAGCATCCCGACTAAAGTCTCAAGATTTTGGGGATAAAAAACAGAACTGCATACAAGGAGAGCTCAGGCCTTCAATGCATCGAGGTTACACAATTATTACCAACATTAATGATTGTAAAAAATTGCTTTTCTTGCAGCGACCATGCAGCACTTGAGAACATTCGTTGGAAAGATGCCCGGACTTTCGGCCATCAATTATGTCTGTCCGCCATTATGGTGAGTATTTTCGTCATTTCTTTTCATGTTTGGTAACTGTGCCTCGAGCACGATTTACTGTCCAAGAGAGGTCCATTTGAATGCAACTGGAATTGCTAAGCAACTCCCTATACAAGCTTATTGATGGTCCTTTAAGTAACTGCACGAAAATAGGGGTCTGGATATTAATACAATGTGCTGGATGCGTTCATCCTGCTGGAAGCGGACGTCTGCCATGGAATGAAGTTGCATTCAATTGGCATTCGCTGACCACGTTTGCAACAACAGAGTTATGACCAGTGGTCTCTCCACCGATGGCTATCTGGCTATTTATTGTTATTCCATAGTCGTCTCCCAGCTCAAATTGAGTCGCTGGTGGGGGTGGGCTGGAAACTGACCTGATGCTGCACGTCAAAACTCGAGTATGTGAAAGATGGAAAACTTGCAATATCGCCTATTTGAAGACGTATTTTGTAGCCATACCATCGACCGAATGTGTTTTTTTTCTGCTAGGTATATTGCGGCGAAGATCGGGGCATTTGGTGGTCGAAGGAAATATAAAAACAATGGGGGCAGATGTGCTGACATATTTCAAATAGCATCCTGCAGAACGAATTCCAATAAATTCGCTATATTTGAACTCAATTTTATCTCTTAGTGGATTTATAAGGAGGATTTTATGGGCATTTATCCGGCCGAAACGCTGCCAATTCCATTCTATATGGATTTCCTGCGTCAAAAGAAAAGCGTTTTATGGCGCTGTAAATTGTTAAAACTTGTCTCTCAACTTAGCCACAATATGTCGCAGGCCGATAACTACGGGAAAGCACCTCGGAAATTGAGACTTGAGCAATAGTTGGAAACTGTCTCTGGTAGTGATGCGTGTTCATCTGTGCTAACGGGATCAAGAGAACGTTTCTTAATTCCACGTGTGGTAAAGACTGTAAAATCCGTTCGCATGACCGCAATATCCACTATCATCGAAATCCGATTAAAAAAATGGCATATCAGGTCGTCACATGTAGGTATATCACTTGTCATTAATTAAGTGCTTATTCATTGCTTGAGCGCAGCAACAAGTGACAAACATCATAACGAAACCGTGAAAGCAATCGAACTATACGTGGTATAATTGGTATATTTGGTGTATTGATTGGTCACACAAACTGAAATTGACCAACCAGCTTTCATGTGTTTTTTAATTTATGTTATAATATTTTATAATTAGAACTTGTATGGGTCAAAGAGTTCATATTTGTACATATAATGAATTAGTAGAATATAATGATTATAAATTAATAAGTTAAGCAAAACAAACGAAATAATAGCCAGGTGCAACGTGTGTGTGCAATGAGTACATAAAACCAAATAACAAGATAACAACTTGTCATTTTCCAACAAGAACATTAGGATTGAAAAGTTGCTGCTAAGGAAAAGTTAGTAAAGTTCAGCAGAACTGCTAATCTGTTATGTCATCCACACAGGAGATGTTATGACAACCTTCTTTTGAGCTCTCCAATCTTGTTATTTAGTAAAATTTCATCAGGTAATTGATTTAGTAATGTACATGTAGATATTCTAAACTGTCTAACCTTTTCCCATATTTATTATTAAGCTTAGCAAATGGAATGCTATATCTGTAAGACGATTTTGTCTGTAAGTGCACTGTACAGGTAAAGTACATATACAAAATAAATTGTTGAAGTTATTTCGATTTGAAACGAAAAGTTTACATGCAGACTTTAAGATACCTTAATCGAAGTTCGGTATGGTATGGCTTGATAGCAGGCACCTCAAACCTAGCAAGTTCAAGTCGTTGCAAACATCGTATCATCAGTTTAAACAGGCTTAACATGCGATGAGCACGTGACTTCCTGTTTTCTGCGTTTGTGGTAAATTTATAACCAGATGCCCCAAACCCCCAGATCAGACGCCATTGCAAACGCATGTGGGAAAATATGCAATATCACATTTCCATACCCCCAAGTCCAACCATGTACGAGCTCTATGAACGACTTAGTACAAGGCAACTATTGAAAGTGAGTTAAACTTGCATGTGAACAGAGTGATAGCCTACTCTCTGATCATTTGTTTGTATTTTCTGTTTTATGACTGCATGTATACGGAAGTACTTTCTACTTCCGTATGGACATAGAACAGAAAGTAGTTCAAGTTCATCCCACGATCACTTTCTTTCATTTCTGCAAAAAGAAATCTCGCAATATCTTCATAAAAAAGCGCTATTTACTCAGAAAGTTTCCCGAAGAAAAAATGTGTAATAGGGAAATTTCGAATATGGCAACAATGAAGACAGTGCCAGACAGCATGTTTGTTTTTTAAATCAGTCATCATATGGTCATCATCATAACATATCTCGCACGTTCATTAGTTCTCAGACCACCTTAAGTAGGAAGAAGTCTTTTATTTGACTTATCAGAACTCCCAGCCATGATTTCAACACTACAAAAGGCAACTTCAGATAGTCTCACATTGTTGTCCAATATACAGTATGTTGCGTGCCATGGCGCAATTTCATCCGTACTTCCTCGATGCAGTTTCTGCTCCAAAATGATTGTGCTTTTGCAGACAGTGACCTCAACCCTGCTCTGTCCGACCTGGTAAGCTCGTACGTTGTTCTTGTCACGACCAGATGCGCTTTTAATTTGGAATTTATGAAAGTTTTTGCATCCCCTATAACATGCAGCTATGCAAGCATAAGGTTGAATTGTCGAAAGAAAGCTGCACAAGAGACAATAAAGCGATATATGCACGGAGCAATTTTTCCCATTTAACTGAAATCTTTTCCCCCCAAATGTTGGCATTTTAAGGCTTTCTTCTATGATCCTGCCAAGCTCAAATATTTCTTGTTCCACTCTGTCAACCATGCGAGATAGCAAGAAATCTTGGCTGCTGCCGTTTAGGATATAAAAGACAGTTTTGCATGTACACGACCTGCATTTGCTGAAATGAGCGAGTGGGGGACATTTTTCAGCGAAATTACACTTTTTTTTTCTTGCGAGCATTTTTAATGTGCATGCAAATGCACGACCCATGGACCCGAATGGGAACAACCATAAACTATAAGATTAGAAATGAATCAGACTTTGTTTTTGCAACTATGTTTGCGCCCCAAACTGTTTTAGAAATTTGTTGTTTGGCATTTCAGCGAGGGATTCCACTGTGTGCATTATAGGTCTCATGGGTTGGAGCAGAGCACCATGTATTTATTATCCAACCTTCCCATATAATTTATGTTGAATTTTGAGAGAAATCAGGGACTGACCATAAAAGTATATCAAAATGTCGACATTCCCATCCCGGCCCTACACCCCATAATCCATTTTCTTCCAAATTGGGCAACACCCCTCATCTGGATATCCTTTTCCCTACATGTATATGCACAGGATTCCCCCAGAAATTCAATTTTAAACTTTCCTGACTTTTCCAGGTTCAAAAACAAAATTTCCTGACGATTAAAATTGCGAAAATAAATGTAAAAAATGGCAATGTGAAAAATGCTATATTTATTGTTCATTGTTTATAAACATGAGGTGAAGACAATTTCAACAAGGAACCAGCAATAGAGCACACATTTTAATAAAAAAACTTCCGAAATAACTTGAAATTTAGATTGGGTTTTTCAAATTTACAACTTTCTTATTGATCTATTCCACAGAATTTCTTAAGTTGATACCTTGAGTTTCTTGACTTTTGTATCAATAGATTAGTTAAATATCACTGACTTCCTTAACTTTTCCCTGATTTCTTCAGGCATTTTCCTGACTTTCCCAAGTTTTCCAGGTTTTTTGTATGCCCTCATCCTATACCAACAGCACGATAGTGACACTGATACCTGTGCTGTTGCTGGACTCCCTACCAGGTAAAATTCATTAATTTAGATGCCACATTAGTAATGAAAAGTTGGACCATCTTCTGGGTGTGCACCCCTTTCCCTCCAATCACCTCTATCAAATTTGTGTAACCCCCAACCCAGCATAAGAACAATACTGGAGTAGGACACCTGAGCACTTGCCATTATAACCGAAGCTCAGGATTGCCTCCTCAACTCCATCCTAGTTATTCCCATGGAATCAGACTTTTCAATCACTTTAGGAACACTTTCGATAAATGCCCCTGCATGACATCATCTAAAGCGTACCCCAGCCTTTCGCAGAATGCAGGGCTGGCTTTGGGAGCTGAGTAAGTACATGTTAACCTTAGATGTTAACATTTAGTAATGAGATCCATATAAGTAATGTGTGATTTTTTAGTCATTGATACTTTGATTTGTCAGATGATTGTAAGATGATTTGTAAGATAATTTGTAAGACGTCTAAAAGTCTCATGGCAGCTCAAATAACTATGCTGAGGAATGGTAGGAAGGAAAGGGTTAAATATGTGGAAATGTGAAGCCACGTTGAGCCTGTCTCATGGGCTTATCTCAACTTTGATTAAAAGCTAACATTTGTTAAAGGGTCGAATTGGTCATCTTAATATCCTTCGAAAATGCTTTGATCTAATTTGAAACGTTATGTACAGAATGGTCTTCCTCACCACCGTAGGGCATTGAAGACGTCTGTTTTTCCGCTGAGTGACTTCTGCCCTCAGTTATTGCTCCGTGGAAATAACAACTGAATTTTTTGCGTGTACTTTTTTTTGCTTTTGTTTTTCTTCATGTATCTCAACGGTTCTCTCCCTACGCCCCTAAACATATTGTCCAGACTTATCTGTTTTCATGGGCTATAAAATGTCTGTCTGCATTATATTCCCCCCAATCTCTGGACGAGTGCAGTGCAGCACGTGGGTTCTGATGTCTTTCGTATTTATCATTATTGATTCCAACTCAAAACCTACAAATTCACAGTTTATCCTAGGGGACGAACGGAAATTGGAAATTGGTTGATATCGATCGAGTATAAAATATGCAGCGCATTGCCCCACACGCACATTGCAGTTGCTCGACCAATGCATGTACTGACGGTTTGCAAGCCGATAACAGTAAGTAGTTTTTAGATGCCAGTCGATGTTTTCGCAAATACCGAAGCAAGATCAATAGATAACATGAAGGCCTGACGAGCTGAAATATTTCATATCAAATGTACCGGATTGGTATCAACCTCATTCTTGATCAAACCTATACATCACTGTGTCTTAAAAGTAGTTTCTACTGGAACATCACAAAATACTTAACATATTATGGCAAAATCCACAGTTTTGATCCTTAATTTGTGACATAATTTGTAGAAAATTGCTGCTTCCAGAGGTGTTTGTGGCTATTGTGTGCCTACATTATTTGCCCTGTTGGGGGCCAATACGAAAAAACCTCATCCTATAAAATGTTTAACTGATTTATAAAAAGAAGTTATTTAATAATAATAATTTAGCAGACAATTGTGTTGAACTTAGAATTCAAATAAATAATTACTGTTACCCCTCTACCATAAACACATGGCGTGAGCTTGCAGTGATTGCCTGCTTTCGAGCGTGACCAGGCGAAAAAATGACAATCTACTACATTAGTTTCCAGGGGCGGATCCAGGGGGGGGGGGTCAGGGGGGTCATGACCCCCTCCTTGATCACTGAATACACATTAGAAAAAGGATGGAAAAATGTCGAATTTTGTAAAAATTAGGGCAAAATCCTACATTTTCGGCCCATGTCGACCCAGACATCAATAAGGGGCCAATGGTCGGGCACATTAACAACTTAACATGGGGGTATGAAGATCATTTCCACACCTCCACTGGGAATTTGGACTGAATGTGTAAGGTATGGTCAACGGTCAACCCCAGCTGGCTAACAGGGCTTGAAAGGTCAAATTTTGAAAGGGCTGAAACTTGAATGTTTACATGTAAATGTCAAGTTTTCATTTGGAAGGACTAGAATCAAAGGAAGAGTGCACCGACGCGACCCACCCAAATCTGAGGATTACCTGTGACTGGTTCACTCTGGTATTAGTAGGCACCAGAGTAATGGACCAATGGAAATTAACTACAGTATGACTGACTGAGTCAGACTGTAGTTAATTCAATGGGTTTCAGGTTTCAGGTTGCAGGGTTGATATCACTCTGGTAAGTCAATAAATACATTTTTTTGGAAATTGAAGTAGAAACGTGCTGCGTTTCCCCTTAAAAGCAGACAAAACTCATAGTTTTGATTCCAATTTTATAAAATTTTCCGGGGGAGAACCCCCTGACACCCCAGTTCCCCATGGGGTTTTCCACACCCGTAGTGAACCGGTGGTTCATCCAGTTCTACCCCTTCAAAGGGCACCCAAACTTCGAGTTGCTGTTATTTCCAGCCCTCCCCATTGAGTTGAAAATTTTAAAAACCCAATAAAACCATTTCAAATTTTACTAGAAAAAACGAATTTTAAGGCCCTCAAAACCCATAATCTTGCTTCTTATTTTTGAAAATTTTTCGGGGGAGGGCCCCCGTACCCCCCTCTCCCTTGCGGGGTATTCCATACCCCCCAAACCCCCCGGTGGGCCTGTCGCCTAATCATTACCCCTGCCTTCACTGCCTGGGGGCCTCAAGTTCACACCACTGATTGAGACCGGTGACCCCCCCTTCAATACAATCCTGGATCCGCCCCTGTTAGTTTCCCACATGATGTTGGAACATATTTTATATATACAAAATTGAGAGAAATCATTCTAAAAATATACCTGTTAATGTATTAGAAAATGTGCTGTGATTCACAATTCTACTATATCCCATACATAAGACTTACTACATGTACAGTGTATATCTGCAATCATATCACATGCCACATTTGCAAATACCAATTGCATATGTTATATCCACACAATCTTTATATTAACTATATGTAGTAAAATTATATATTCAATCATATCAGAAAACATCGCAGATGGAATATTCTTTTCATAAATCTATATCATGTTATATTCAGAAATATTTGATATATTTCTAATCACATGAACAAATATATTTTTAATATACGTTCGTAATAAAACTTTATCAGTAAAAATGGTTGCATTTCAATAAATTGCATTTCATAAAACACGTTCGCATATATTTTTAAATATATCGCAAAAAGATGTTATTTAGGCTCGGTTAGCACAAACACCACAAACCTAAATAAACTAAAAAAAATAGCAATTAATAAACAAGTCTAAAAAGGTCCACAGATTTTTGAAACTTTCATTCGAAACTTTTCAACTCGAAGTAGGTTTTTGTCGATTGTATTGGTCATTTTCCCATGCGTTCACCACCCACACTTGGTGATTTGCATTTCCTGGAATCACAGCACAGCTAGAACATGGACGTCCTATGGTATTATTGTGCCAATATGGGTGGGAACGATCCAATCACGCAAATCGAACCGATCACACTAGAGGGCTTCAACGTGCATTCTTTATTTATTTTTGATTTTATCTTCCGGCGTTCGATTCCTCATAAAAAGCGACCATGGGGTTACGTGTGAAGCGTCTGTCCTTTTTGTCATGCACAAAGGCTTTTTTTTATATCTCGCTTACTTGTGAGTGCACGTATATGTCTTCCTGTTACCTTATTTCACTTCATTTTCCTACTGCATGCACATTTTATTTTTATTTTGACTGGCTCTTGAACTGATCGTGGCTTATCACGACAATTTGAGTGCGAAAACGCCATCGTGCATGTCTGCCAGAGGCCTGATGCATCCAGTATTCGGACATCCTATATGGCACTTGTCACGCCATTATGTCCACTCGGAAATGACAGGGATGAAAATTCTTCTCGAAGGCTAAATTGACTTTACGAGTAAAAACAGAAAATCTCTGAAGACTCAGAGATTGGAGCCCTCGGCTATGTTTACAGCTCCCTCAACGCCATCTGGTGTCGCCAGCACTGCCCTCTGCTGGTAAGTGCTTTGGTGTGAACCCCTGCATCTCAAACCTGAGTAATTTACTTAACATTGTGTAAAATATTGTCTACATACGAGCAATTAACTCGCCTTAAATAACCACATACTCGCTGGAGATTGAGCTTGTGACTTGGTGTAATGGCAGTCACCTGATGGTGACATATGTTACAAAACACCCTTAATCAACTGATCATCATAAAAACCAGTGTGGATCTTGAGAGTTTGGTAAAGCCAGATATAGCATATTTTCTCCATGTCTTTGCAATGGCATCTGATCTGGGGACTGGGGGTCACTTGCTCATCTCAAGTTAAGCATCTTTGAACTGTTTATGTGATGTAAACTTGCTCGGTTTGAGGTGTCTAGAAGTAAGAAACCCGATGCAGATTTCCAAATCAAGTAATGTTATGCAAAACCGATTTACAAGCATGACTTACTGAAATGTAAGGTATGTTCAGGTTAGCGCAGCATCTGAAAGTTATCTCTAGGTTTTTACTCAACATAAGTAATGATACACATGTAAAACAGATTTACAAACAAAACTTAGTGAAATTTAAGGTTTTGAAAGCGTCTTTTCTTTGGGTAATGTTGCTTTAAATTGCTGTGTTAGCCTTGACATCCCTTAAGTTTCAGCAAGTCGTGTTTGTAAATCCGTTTTGCCGTACATATCATTATTTGAATAAAATCACACACCGCGAAATAGCTTTTAAAACTATCCATAAAATGCAAGTAACAGGCATGTGGCCAGCTATGTCATATTTTGTCACATTTTGTCACATCTAAGAATTGGACATTTGTCACATTTTGTCACATGCAAATGTTATGCAATTGATTCTTAGTTCATCAAAATTCTCACAA
>JAQFYZ010004179.1:0-11644 GCA_034695085.1 Cylindroiulus punctatus | reverse complement strand
CACGAATGTGCTTGCGTTTATGGCTTACTCAAGTAGTTTTTGCATTGCTCGTGTAGGTTCTTGTTACTTTCCTAGTCTTACCCAAGTAGCTTATGGCTTACTTGAGTCATTTCTTGTTTACACACATACTTACTCAGTTAGTTTTTGCCTTACTCGAGTCATTTCTAGCTTATTCGAGTCATTTCTGGCTATTTAGTCATTTGTGACTTACTCAAGTACACATTCTTGCTTACTCACATAGTCTTACTCAAGTGGTTTCAGACTTACTCAATTAGTTTTTGCCTTGCTCACGTTGTTTCTGGCTTGCTCAAGTCATTTCTTGCTTACTCACATACAAACTCAATTACTTTTTCCTTACTAACGTTGTTTCTGGCTTGCTCAAGTCATTTCTTGCTTACTCACATACTAACTCAATTAGTTTTTGCCTTACTCACGTTGTTTCTGGCTTGCTCAAGTCATTTCTGGCTTATTCGAGTCGTTTTTGGCTAATTCGTCTTTTATGACTTACTCAAGTACACATTCTTGCTTACTCACAGTCTTACTTATATAGTTTCAGACTTACTCAATTAGTTTTTGCCTTGCTCACGTAGTTTCTGCCTTGCTCAAGTCATTTCTGGCTTACTCAAGTACACATTCTTGCTTACTTACATACTTACTCATAGTTTTTGCCTTACTCAAGTCGTTTCTGCCTTACACTCTAGTCATTTCTGGCTTACTCGAGTAGTTTCTGGCTTACTCAAGTACACATTCTTGCTTACTCCCATAGTCTTACTCAAGTAGTTTCCGACTTAATTAGTTTTTGCCTTGCTCAAGTAACTTCTGGCTTGTAGATTCTTGCTGCCTAGACTTGCTCAAGTAGTTTCCGGCTAACCCATGTGGGCTCCAGTGCTTTATGGACGACCCTATGATTTACAGGGTGCTAAATTAGAATTGTGTCGGATGCAACTCATGAGTGTAAATTACAAATAATCTATAAATCAGACGAATAAATTAAGTTTTTTATTTTAAATTGCTTTTAAATTGCACAATTATAGGAAATTTAATTTTACTTTATTTATGAAAATGATAGCTTTTCATTGACCTTTCACTTTTTGGTTGGCGAATAATTGCATTTTTTTCACATTTTTTTTTGCATAATTAACAAATTTAACCAAACTTTAATTTATAAAAAATGATTACTTTTCGTTGACCCTTTGGTTGGCAATACTCGAACGCCCCCTAATTCCACATGAAATGTTGACTGCAACCCTAGTTACCCAAACGAATCGACTTAGTTTGAACCACTTAAACGGTCAGGCCCAGGGGGGTCACTTAAGTAATTTGCATATTTGTGAAGTGACTTCGTTCAGGGGTATTGTTCCGCATTAAACGCATTTCCCCTTATACGAAATTCTCGGAAAAATCCCTTTTTAACCTAAATATTTTGGAGACTCCCCTCACCCCCCTAAACCCCTCAATTCGATTCTCATTGTTGTTCTGGTCACAGTCGAATCGTAAACAATAAATAACTTTTGATTCCTTGACCACTAGTCAACAAATTTCGTTCATGGAAAATGTTGGGTTTTGCAAAATAAAATTTTTCTTTTGCTCAAACAGTTTTCGAGCCAGTTTCGTTTGCCGAATATCGAAAAATGTGGTTCGAAGCAAACTCATCGATTTTTTTTCCACTTTTTTTCACTTTTTTTTCACTTTTTTTCACTTTTTCAAAAATGAAAAATTCAACCCGACCAAACAATCGACTAATTGTTCGCCAAAACTGGGGTGAAAACTGGTAACAATTGAGTGAGAGCGCGGCAAATTAAGCGTTTAGCGCAATTTTCGACGAATTTCGACTATTTAAACAATAAAAAATTCACGGGAATTAAATAAAAGCCATTGAAAAGTAGGTTGAAATCAAGTCCAGGCTATGGGACGAGGCGCAGCGCCTTCTAGCTGGAGGATTGGGCAACATACAGTGTCATGCTTGGTTTGAACCCAACAATTTTAGTAAAAAACCTGTTTTTGGAAAAAAATATATATATATGTTGTGTGTGTTGCCCTATTTATTTTGTGAAAGTTTTAATAAATTTGTGCAAAAAATGATGAATGACGTTGGATTTTAACCCAAAATTTGATTGAAAGACGAATTTGTTTTGCAAAAGGTGGTGATAAATGTTTCGTGAAAAATTTTAGTGCAAAAACTGATTAATGACATTGGATTTAAACCAAAATTTGATTGCAAAAGAGTTTGCTTTGCAAAAAGCGATGATAAATGTTTGATTTTTACCCAAAATTTTGTTGAAGAGAAAGCGAATTTGCTGCAAAAACATAATTACAAACTGTATATTTGACCGCAGAAGTTTATTAAAATCTGGGTTGAAAAACGAATTTGTTTTGCAAAAAGGGATGATAAATTTTGGGTGTGAACCCAATTTATTTTGTGAAAAAGTTTGGCAAAAACTGATGATGACGTTGGGTTTTAACCCAAAATTGGATTGAAAAACGAATTTGTTTCGCAAAATAGGATGATAAATGTTGGGTGTGAACCCAATTTATTTTGTGAAAAAATTTTAAAAACGTTTTGTGCAAAAACTGATGGATGACATTGGGTTTTAACCCAAAATTGGATTGAAAACGAGTTTGTTTTGCAAAAAGCGATGATAATTTTGGATAAAAGTGAAACATTTTTGTTCAAGAAGAAACGAATTTGCTGCAAAAACATAATGACAAATGGTATGTTACGAATCTTTTGCATCAACTGATGACATCGGGTTTTTGATCAAAACTTTTATTTAAAGACATTTTTTTTGCAATAGGTGATGACAGATGTTGGATTTGAATCCAAAATGTTTGAGGACGTAATGAAACGTAACGTTTGAGAACCCTACAAATTGTAACCCATTATTTTATTCAAGAAAACACGAATTTCTTGTAAAAACTGATGAGTGATGACCAATGCTTCGAACCAAATTGTACTTGAGCCCAGGATTTTATTTAAGATTTTGTTGCAAAACCCAATCACCCATATTGGATTTGAACCGTACATTTTATTTTGGAAAACAATGACTGCTCAAAATTGACAGACTGATAATGGCCGATTATCAGTCCTCTGTTTTGTTACGAATCTCGCCCTTGGGGAAGGTCAAGTGAAACTGAAAATGAAATCATGTCGGATGATGTTTGCAGTGATTTTCGGCGAAATCGAGAAATCAAATCCAGTTAATCATCATATTTGTGATAAGACAACAGCTGATTAAGGGGCAATCATTAAATCTCGAAAGTTCCAGTAATTTGCTTGTCCTGGTCGCTCCTGGCACTGATGTGGTACCTTGCAAAAAATGTCAACCTACGTTAGTGACCCATGTACAGTAATCACCTTAATCAGCCATTTCCCCATAACGAAGTGCATTTAGAGGTGCATTTCCACTAACGAAATGCATCAGGTGCATTTCCAATGACAAAATGCATCTCGAGGTGCGTTTCCAATAGCGAAATGCATTTTGAGGTGCATTTTTAATAACCTAATGCATTTTCAGGTGCATTTCTAATAAGGAACTGCATTTGTGTGGTGCATTTCTGATAACGAAATGCATTTCGAGGTGCATTTCCAAGAACGAACTGCATTTTGAGGTGCATTTCCAATAACGAATTGCATCTCGAGGTGCATTTCCAATGGCGAAATGCATTTTCAGGTGCATTTCTAATAAAGAACTGCATTTGTGAGGTGCATTTCCAATAACGAACTGCATTTGGAGGTGCATTTCCAATAACGAAATGTATTTTGAGGTGCTTTTTCAATGACGAAATGCATTTCGAGGTGCATTGCCAATAACGAACTGCATTTCGAGGTGCATTTCCAATAACGAATTGCATTTTGAGGTGCATTTCCAATGACGAACTGCATTTTGTGGTGCATTTTTAATAACCAAATGCATTTTCAGGTGCATTTCTACTAAGGCATGCATTTGTGTGGTGCATTTCCAATAACGAGGTGCATTTCCGATAATGAAATGCATTTTCATGTGCATTTCTGATAACGAAATGCAACCAACCTGTTGATGGTTTCTTGCACGTGTCCGTTGTCCGGCAGACGCTCGTAAATCACTCCCTCCCCACCACCGAATTAACGTTTCGAAATCTAGTTATCAAGGGAACCTTAAAGGCAGAAAAGCGTTTGATTTTTTTTTTCTCATCTTTGAATATTTTCTTCGCGTATTTTCGTTTCCTTTCTGGTTCTCCACGTGAAGCCTACGAAACGAGGACGCCGTGATTTATTTATTTGGCCGAATCGTCTCCTTTGACCTCCGCATTTTTCACTTTTTCTCCTTAATTTGCATGTACATGTGCATTTCATGCTTTTCCTGTAAAGCGTGTCCATTGCGAGGCCCGGGCTTTTCCCAGGGGCGG
Source organism: Cylindroiulus punctatus (assembly GCA_034695085.1). NCBI lineage: Eukaryota > Metazoa > Arthropoda > Diplopoda > Julida > Julidae > Cylindroiulus > Cylindroiulus punctatus. The sequence continues at coordinate 7,258 of JAQFYZ010004179.1, read as the reverse complement.
CGCGCGTGCAGCACACGCTCACGTTCCATTCTGGATCGTTCCAAATTTTGAATTTGATCGAAACTGTCGAACGATCAGCGCGTGAAGAGAACATCGTAAATGGAATGCGATATCGATTTGAAACTGATGTGTTCGAATACAACTCTTTTTTTTTTTTGCCCTCCATTTAAAATCATGCACTTATTTGCCTGCAGAAGTCACGATTCAGTTGAACCACATCAACAACTAATCATAATCACATCAACATCGGTTTACATGTTGATGTGAATATGATTAGTATTTGATTTGATATGATTAGTTTTTGATTTGATTTGATATGATTAGTTGACAATACATGTGAGCTTTCATCAGCATGCAGTTTACATGCATTTTCATAAGTTTACCATTAGTTTTGCTGAGCTTTCACAAGTCGCCAATCAGTCTTCATGTGTTCGTCATCAGTTGCAGCCAGTTTTGATTAGTTTGCATCAAATTGCATTGGAGTATGCATCAGTTTTTAGACCATTAGTTTTCATTAACTCACATCAGTTTCCATGAGTTTCAGAAGAATGATTTTAATTTGGATGCGTTTGCTGTATGCAAATTATGCAATTGACAGTTAGTCATTGTTTTAATGAGTTGCATGCATGGGTTGCATGATCAGTTTGCACGAACTTGCACCCGTTTACAATCGGTTTACAGTCAATTGCATTTAGTTTTCCTCAGTTTTCAAACAGTTTTCATGAGTTTTCATCAGTTGACAATCAATTTTATTAGTTTGCATCAGTTTATATGTAAAATTTTGATGAGTTCTCGTATAAGTCTTAATTCAAGCTGTTTTCATCAGTGGTTAATGAGTGGTTAGCCACTTTGCAGTCAGTTTTGATGAGTTTTCACCAGTTTTCATAAGTTGTCATCAGTTTTTCTCAGCTGGGTTAGAAATATGACGAGTGAAAATCGAGTTTGCAGTCGTTTTGCAATCAGTTTGACATTCGTTTTGGAAAGTTTTGCACTTCTGGTTTTGATTTCAAATGCATCCTATTTATAGATTGGGACGCTCACGCCCTTTATCAGGTGATCACCTAATTTTCTCAGCAATTCACTAAAACCTTAACGAGCGTCTAAAACAAGGCGGGGGTCCAGGTGAAAACTCGTCTAGGTGCGAAACGAGGTTTGGTTTAATTGCCGCCGCCAGAGGTCACTCCTTGCCGAGGCTATCTCGGGTGTTTCGCGGAGGATGATCGGATTAGCAAGATGAAAATCATGAAATCGATCGTAATCGCGACCCTGATGATCTCCTTGTTTTCCCCAACACCTGTATCTGATAACAAACCCGATTACCACCGAAGGATTCGCGTACAACGCGTTTCCGAGCACGGGGAATTCCCAAATTGATAAGCTTGCATGCTTACCTCTTACCTTATTTGTAACATGTAAAAACAAAACCATTTTCAAATCACTTTTTCCATCACGCGCTACCATTCCTTTCTATTTTTTTAAAAACATAACTCTATTCCATCACGTGCTGCCGTTCTATTGATCTATTCCATTCCCTTATACAGTGTATAAGCTTCCATTCCGTTCTATCATTTATTATTATTATTATTATTATTTATTACAAAACGCCATCAATGGCAATATTATAAACGCAGGTAAATACACATCTTCGTTACAACACATTTAAGTTTACAATAAGTATAAAAATAATTTAGATTTAAAATGCTTACGAATCTCTTTCATTCCATCACGTGCTGTTGTTCTATTATTCTACTCTTTTTTAACGTGCTTCCATTCCGTTCTATTTTTAAAAAAAAGCTTCATTCCATCAGGCGCTGTCGTTTTATTCCATCCTGTTTTTTGAAATTTAGGCTTCCATTCCTTTTTTTAAAAAAAAGGAAAAATAACGTCATTCCATCACCTGCTTCTATTCCATTCGTTTTTTTTTTAAAAAAACTTTATTTCATCAGGCGCTGTCGTTCTATTCCATCCTGTTTTTTGAAATTAAAGCTTCCATTCCATTCCTTTTTTTTTAAAAAAAAGGAAAAATAACGTCATTCCATCACCAATGGAAAAACTTATTCCATCAGACGCTGTCGTTCTATTCTATTATCTTTTTTATAAACTTCCATCACGCGCTTCCATTCCGTGTTCCTTTTTTTAAAAAACAAAAACAAAAACACATATTCCTTCACGCGCTGTCGTTCTAATGTATATATGTCGTTCTTTTCAATCGCTGGACATGCACGCGCATTCGTCTTTTTTTTGCCAATGAGAACGTTTCGTTCACTCACGCGCTGCTGTTCTTTTCCACTTCCTTTTCTAATTTTTTTCTTCTTTTTTTTCAGTTTCTTTCACCTACATGTATCATGATGTACAGTGGATCAAGGGACATCGATCTGCGTGGTAATAACGATATACAATGTACATGTATAATATGTATAAAAGTGAGGAAATCGTTCATTTGCTCTGCATATACGAGACATTGAGATATTATAGGAAACGTTTTGCTAAGGGGTGGGCGCTTATCTCGAAACCTCGATTGCGACGCGATCTACTTAACGGGATTTGTAGCACTCGGCCCGTTACGTGCCGAAAGGATGAATTTTTGGCGAAAACAAAAAAATCTGGTTGAAAAAAGCCGCGAAAGCATCCGCGTAAATAAAGCTCGGACGGCGCCATCCTTGACATGGTTTGCAGACCGGAACGAACGCTTTTGGACAGGATGCGGACAGACGAGTATAGGCCTAATTACGACCACATAGCCACGTAAAAATAATGCTAAACTAATCGGAATCCACTGGGAATTAATTAGGAATTACGTGTCGAAGGTGTTGCCAGACAGGTTGAAAAAAATTCAAAAAAATCATTAGCTTGCTATCATGTAGGTTCATGAAATGCATACGAGTTTGCGGGTGATTATATCGATATCACGTTTATATGCACGTCTTGATGTTATCAATTCACAGTGTGGCTTAAACGGGCTCACATGCATGAATTAATAAATGTTCATTATACAGTGTATAGCAACTTTAAAAAGCTTTAGAAAAAAGAAGGTTTAATAAAAAAAGGGCCAGTCTTGAAAATATAATGGTGTTTTGGGGAAAAACTGCCATCTTCTCTCAAATTCGTGTTTTCGATATGTTTTTTTTTACAAAACAAGCTACTTCTTTTCGTAACAAATGGGTGTTTATGGGAAACGTTTGGGGGAAGAAAAACATGTTCACGATGATCCAAATGATCATTTGAAGTTGTTGAAATGGTTTTCTTGCATTTTATTCATTTCTTCCGAAGTTTTTTAATTTTTTAAATAATCATTTGAGTTTGTTGAAATGGTTTTCTTGCATTTTTTGCATTTTTTTCCAAAGTTTTTTTTAATTTTTCAAATGATTATTTGGATTTGTTGAAATATTATTCTTTCATTTTTTGAAATGATTTCTTGCATGTTTTTCCAAAGATTCTTAATTTTCCAAATGACCATTTCAATTTTTTGAACAGAGTTTTTTTCATTTTTTCCAAAAACTTTTTCAATTTTCCAACTGATCATTTCAATTTTTTGAAATGTTATTCTTACATTTTTTGAACTGATTTTTTGCATTTTTTCCAAAGACATTTTTAAATTTTCCAAATGATCATTTGAATTTGTTGAAATATTTTTCTTGCATTTTTTTTAAATGATTTTTTGCATTTTTTCCAAACAATTTTTCAATTTTTCAAATGCTCATTTTCATTTTTTGCAAATGCATTCGACTCCAATCCCCTAATAAGAAGCTGTGCCTAAGCTGGTTGTTACTCCATTTAGCTGGTCCTACTTCGGCCGCGCGCTCACCCCCTTAGCCCGATGTTGTTGACCCCCTTAGCGTAACTTTTTCGCTTTTTACTGGTTCACTTTCACCCTCCCCATCCGTATCACTTTCAATTCATTTTTTTTTTCATTTTCGGTTATAATGGCATTTTGTCTTTTTTTTTTTTTTTGTTTCCAGTCCCATCCCCCTAAACCTCTTTACCCTCAGCCCCCTTAACCCAATTTCCAAATTTTTCATTCTGCCAACGTCCGCGTCCTTCGAAGGAATTTCTCTCACGGACGAGTTGCGCCCACCCACAACCCCCTCACCCCCCGGCCCCCGGGCATTATGCAAATTAGGCTTAGGGGGAAATTACGCCGCCATAAAAAATCAACTTAAAAATGGTTTAAAAAGATGGACGTGCGTGAGAAGCGCTTTTTCAACGCGCTTCAAATGCACTCTCTCGACGCCCTAATTTGAAAATCGTGAGTTGCTGGGCCCCCCTTTTCGTGGCGCTTTCAGGGGGCCCCCCTAAGAGCGGCGCCCGGAAATGCTAAACCCGGAAGCGAGCTGCGACCGAGGGGGGCCAACTCCGTAGCAAAGCAAAATCGGAATTGCATGGTTTACATGCATTTTTAAGATGCATCAAAGTGAGTTATGCGTGTAAACTTGTTGGTTTACATGCATCTTAAAGATGCATCTAATTGAGTTATGCGTGTAAACCTGTTTTGCATGCAGATACTTGACTTGGGATACTTGATTTGACAATCCCCAAGGGGTGGTTTGATTCCAGGCACCTCATCAATCAGTTGACATGCATCAGAATTGCATGGTTTACGTGCATTTTAAAGATGCATCTAAGTGAGTTATGCGTGTAAACCTGTTTTGCATGCAGATACTTGACTTGGGATACTTGATTTGAGAATCCCCAAGGGGTGGTTTCATTCCAGACACCTCATCAGTCAGTTGACATGCATTTTTTAAGATGCATCTAAGTGAGTATTGCTTGTAAACTTGTTTTTGCATGCAGATACCTGACTTGGGATGCTTGATTTGAGAATCCGACAGAATCCCCAAGGGGTGGTTTGATTCGAGGTTTGATTCCAGGCACCTCAAGAATCAGTTTACATGCAAATCTCGAGATGCTTAGATTGAGCTACAGTGTGAACTGTGCATGTAAATCTGTTTTACGTGACTTTAAGTGGCTTGGGACACCTGGTTTGAGAATTCCGAAGATGGTGGTTTGATCCCAGGCACCTCATGAGTCAGTTTGCATGCAGATCTCAAGATGCTCAGGTAGAGGAAAAAGAAAGTCGACTCGAGTCAAGCCTGTTTTAAACTTTTTACATGTGTTATTAGTTTTGAGTGCCTTGAATCAAACTACCTCCTTGCAGATTCCCAAATCAAGTATACTGAAGGTACATGTACAGTAGGTCTGATGTGTACCTAGTGTACCTAAGAGTTTGAGATATGTTAAGGTCTGCGTGTGAACATGGCATTTGTTTTCACCATGGTCGGTGTTTGTTGTTGTTGTTTCCAAAACAAAAATTATGAAGAAATTCTTGGCTTTCACAAACAGTTATTTCACCTTGCTCTGACATCTTTGTGAAGCTATAAATTTTGCCCCTTGGTTATGGGCATGTTTATTTTCTTTAAAAACAAATTTTCTTTAAGGTATGCAATTGTGATAACTTGCCATATTTGCAAGTACATTATTCGTGATGTTTTGCAGTCCGGGGCAAGATCCAATGCACCATAACGTTGTTTTTTAAAGAAAAATGTGTTACTGAAAAATGTTTAGTTACAAAAATGACATCACTCGAAGCCTTTCACCAATAAGACACATTTGAGAGCGGATGGTACCTTTCACTCTCAGCTCTCCAGCTTGTCCGTCGCTTTTTGCTCGGAAGGATTAAAGTAATTAGGCGTTCATTGTTGTTTGGGGGCGGACGAGGCCAGAAATATGCAGTCGGAAACAAAACAAAACAAAGTTAAATTATGTTAAACTCCGCATTAAGTAATTCACATCATTCTGGCGTTAGGCTTAATTGGCTCAACTTTTTCACCTTTTTTTTCATATTCCTCGATGGTTTTTAATAGGAGAACAGAGCCATGGCGCCGGCCGATTTCGTCCGCTTTATAATGCTGTTAAAAAGCAGTTTAATTTTCATTATCTAACGCCTTATTTTTACGATTTGCTTTTACAGAAAATGCATCCGCCATTGTTTACGGTCCCAGAAAAGGACGCTTTTTTGTTATTGGACGGCGCCCATCACGTGACTTGCGAAAGAACGCCAGCTCGTGCTCGAAAAATTCTAGAATTTCGAACTGGCGCCATTTTGACTAGAGAAATCGCTGCTGAAATTGGCAAAGTTTCTCGGTGCGTATAATCTTTGCAAACATGTTATATTTTATTTTTATCGTTTATTACAGATTTTATAATTAGTGCGTGGCCAGTCGGTGCGTGCGAGGGGATGAATTTTATCATAATTCCCTCCGTATATCTGCTCGAATCCTGCGAAATTGATTCCGTAAATGTGGTGAGTGCAGGTTAGTTGGGCGAGCTCAGAGCGCCTAATTGTAATTCGAATTGTAATTGTAATTAATTTGACCGAAGACCCAGAAATATTCACGGCGGAGCGACCCACGTCTCAATTTTGGAAATATCGGTTGTATTTCATGCTGATGAGTGCGTGCGAAAGGTGCCAGTGCAGATGAAAGCTGCGCGTGCGAGCCAACGCAGGGGGGCACGTCAACTCCTATTGGCCCGATTTGGTGCCCCGAGTTACAGGGTGTGTCTGGCTTTCAAATGTGAAGTTTTTGCTCCGTATTTGTACTGGGATTGACGGGCAAATGTAAGTTTAGCGAAATAGCGAAAACATTTTTTTATATTATACCCGTGGGTTGGAAGGAGATAATTTAGTCTAAGTGCAGGCATTTTCATGGGATTTCAATTCGATTACATTGGTGTCGAAACATATAAGTTTGGTATTTTTTTAACTCTTATATATTTCAACGATCGTTTTTTCCCGAAATTACATGAGGGTTGTTTAGCTGAATATATGCGGTGAATCGATCTGACAGCGACCTTCTGGCAAGCTGGAAAAAACAACAGACAGTTACCCACTTTGACGCTTTTTTATCACATTTACATTGCGGTTGAAAGGCTCGGCTGTGGCATTTTCCTCTGCACCCAGCTTTAATCGACGGTAATGATATAAATGTTATTCAAACGGTTTTCATTGCCGATGCCAAACAGCTACCGTTGGGCTGGGGAAAAACTGACAGTAAAAACGTTTTTATTTTACTCTAGGCAAGGGCGGATCCAGGATTGTATTAAAGGGGGGGTCACCGGTCTCAAGCAGCAGCGCCAAGTTGAGGCCCCCAGGTAGTGATAGCAAGGGGGTGATTAGGCGACAGGCCCACTGGGGGGTTTGGGGGGTATGGAATACCCCCCAAGGGAGAGGGGGGTACGGGGGCCCTCCCCCGGAAAATTT
>JAQFYZ010004178.1:0-11645 GCA_034695085.1 Cylindroiulus punctatus | reverse complement strand
ACTAATCGATAAGCGACACCTCTCTGATTGGCTGTCCTTCAGTTCCATCAGTTCGTATTTCTACTATAGGGATTATTTTTTTTGTTTAGATGTTATTTTCGGGGAAACACGGTAGTAGTGTGTGATGGAAGTATAGTACTATACGGTCATACCCTTCCAGATTTCCGTAAATTCTTGTGGACCATAAGCCACATGCCTTGCTGGAATGACCCTAGCTATTGACATTCACGGTGGTCATAAAGTCTGGAAATTCCGGCAAATTACACGCTGCACAGCCAGCTTTTGTGTGGCCTGATGGGATTTTTATCGGATAAGCGGGTGCCATGGCAAATCCATAGCGCGCGGAAAATGGCAATCATGCAGAAGATGCGCATTTGAATACCACGATGTGCGGCATCTTAAGCTGAGAATTAATATTTGTTAGCGGTGACCGAGAAACTCTGGCGAAGTGGAAGAAAACAGCTGCCCCAGGGTTACTTCTTCCAAAACGTTTTTCAAATGTGGGATGGGAAGATGCTAACCATTCCGTATTCAGCGAAAGCCCTGCCATCATGACGCGCTGCTGTGAGGATGTTAAGAAAGGCCTTGATATTCGGTTTGGGATAATAGGATTCCCCCTCCCCTTCTATGGCACGTGTCCTAATTCTTGACTTTCAAACACCCGTTTCCGTCAATACGCAAAGATGCAATCCGATTGCTGGCTCATTGTGCGACTCATGTTTTATGCATGGCATTTTCGCCGCTGAATCTGTCCCGAAGAATTGGTCGTTGCCTTTAATTTGCAACACACGCACACAGGTCTCAGCATGATTTCCAACCACGTGCGACAACCTCTATAGCGAGTCTCAGGTTAAGAGTGGACAATTTCGCTCCGCCCTCTGGTGGGAATTTTTAACATCACTTGTTAGATAAAGTATTGTACTCGTACGCCTACTTGTGATGGCATCTATTTTTGGCACGCCCCTAAACGTATGCAATGTTATCGCAACCATTAAACGTGTCATTTTCTAGCTGTGTTATTATCATTATGATTAAGATTTAAAACGCTAATTAGTTACAATAAGACTACATATACATGTAGTTCTTAATAAGAGGCATCCTAGCCAAGTTTTTAGGGAAATTATTCCTGGTGAAAAGTATATACAGAGGTCATAAAGTTTCGGTTGTGGCACATAATAGGATATTTAATTAGCAATGCAATGGTGGGGGCATATTATTAGGGTATTAGGTCCCAGCCTGCAAAGGACCATATTTGGACCTAGTCATCTAACTCAACAAGTGCAATACCACATAAAAAGCTAAATAAACAGGAATGCCCCTGTGGGATGCACGTGAATATATAGCATCACACTTATCCACTTGTGAAAATCATGAATGCCATGGATGATTGTTTGGATATGATGACGTGACAGACATTCATCAGATTAACGACTTCCACAAGGGTACAAGTTTGTTGTCATGCATCCTAATGCTTCATTCACACATGTAATTTTTGCCCACGTACAGAGATAATTTTTTCTTCTTATGGAGGTTTTTGTCCAAATTTGCCCAAGGTTTACCTACATAAAATGAAAAAATTTTCTTCTGTACGTGGGCAAAAATTACAAGTGTGAATGAAGCATGAGAGGGCACTCATCAGTTGTCGTCAGGAAACATACATGCATTTTATTTACATGTAACATTTGCATCACATGCGTCAAATGTTGGCCATTTCGCGTTTTGAATCGTATGATTTGGGCCAAAATGGCCCTTTTGTTTGGGCACAAGTCAAAACATGTCCCCACACATACATTGCTATTTGTTGTTTTGCATCCATGTACTGTTATAGAAAAGGTATGACCTCTGTATAGAAACTTTTAAAGAAGGTTAATCATATTCTTATGCAGCAATTAATGCTACTAGAGGGCAGAGTGAGAACTTTAATGTCTATTTTTCTGGTGAAACGATTTGACTGGGTTCTGTCGTAGGCTGTATTTCATCAGACTTCTTCAACCTTATGAATATGTGGCAGGCTCAATGGCTCATTCAGTGCTCACCAAAGACTGTTTGCCAAAGTCCTGTTCAGTCTGATCGATGGGTGCAATTTCGGTCAAACAATGGCGATGCCTCCGTGCAAAAGGCACATAACTCAATTACGATCTATTTTATTGGGTCGAAAACAGTAACCTGAGACGACAAATAAAACGATCGCTCGATTTCAATGGCAGTACCCGGTGCAACTGTCTGCCTTCCTGTCTTGACGGTTTTCCTTAATTTATCCCCAGGAAACAACTGATTGCAGCTTTCAAGAAGCTTGCATTTCATTTGGAAAACTTGGCATGTTTGACTCTTATTGGATTGCGCATATGCAAAGCAATATGATGCCAGGTCGTCACTCTTCCTGCACAGTTTTTCAGCTCGCTTTAATATGTTTTTAGAGGGAAACTTTAGGATGCAATGGATGCAGAATCACTGTCGGATGAAACGCTAAAGCCAGTGTGTTAGCGTGTCCCAAATTGAAGTTGCCATAAAATTACTTTATGGCATATTTCCTATGACTCTATTAAGGGTGCCGAGGGAGAGCGGAGATAGGATGCTAATAACAATCTATCGTTATCGATCGGAGGGCTTTGCATAAACAATATTCAAAAACTGAACAAACACGTATGCTGCGACATAGCTGCAAGGATGATCGCATTTATTTTTTATGAAGCAAACCTCGGGGTGCTGCGCGTAAACCTTGGCCTGTTTCCAAGATTAGTGTAAACTAGTTCATGTCATGTTATTCATCGACTCAAAGCCCTTGAAATCTATTGAAAATCTTTACATCGAGCATCATCAAAGCGAATAAAACGACCAGCATTTGTCACTGTATATTTGGAAAAAAGTCTAACTTTGTATTGTCATCATCATTATGGTCAAAAACGTTTTACACCAAATGCTGCTGAGTTTGCCATCCTTAGGACAGTGCACAGACGACATCCTTAGTTTGAGGAGGATGGGGTCCACATATATGGTCTATGATGTACTATTAGGAGTCCATTTTTATTTGTAAAACACAGGAGTTTAACAGTTCACTGGCTTGTAGAATTTGCAGGGGTTGGCTATTTGCATGGGTTGATGAATCAGTAGGTAAATTTAAACAAATTTCCTGGTTAGCTCATGCAGAAACTTTTCAGTGCAGTCTTCAAGACTTTACAAAGTGAGGTACAAATTTATACTTCACCATATATCAAGTAACCTGCAATTTGAATGTTGTCCCCTAAAAATCGGTATAAAATCCCATTGGAGTCTGGAATTCTAAGAAGTGTTGAGGTTGAATTTAAAGTAAACATATATCAACAAGACTTTCCATTATTTTGCCAAAGCCTTTGGAATAGGACATCTAGGTGGGGGTGTCCAATTTGGATGAAAACTGATTAGGTGGTTATGGATGGGGTCAAAAGTCGACTTTTGATGGACGTTGGTTGTGCACAACTCCAATACCCGATGTTATATTAATAATTTATCCTTGAAAACAGGCCTGCTGTTTGGCCATCATCGTAATGATAAGATATATACATTTTTGGAATTTCTATTCTTAAGTAAAGGAAATGACACGGTCATTAGGTTGCGATATGGTATATGCAATTGGCAAAAAAATAATTTTTCAATTTGAGCAAGTTTATCTCTTGGGAGGACATAGTGTAAAGAAGACTGTACTGTGCACATTTCAGTGAAACAAATCGTGGCTGCGCGAAATTGATAAACCAACTTAATGGCTCAGAAGTTTGTTTCATGATTCGACAGAAATTGGTGCAGTCGTACCACGCAAGGTCTGCCGGCAGTTGAAATATATAAATGAAAATCAAAGCTACAAGACTCGTGTAATTAATGGACTTCCAATAGAGTTCAAGCTGTCTGATTAACCCCAGATCTCAAAATTTTGATTGATCACACGCGCTGGTGATGAATGGCCATGTTGCAGATGCATCATTTGGTAAACACCCAACCCTGGGTGCGCAAAATACATCTATTGATGTTTATTTGTTATACTGCAGAAGCTGAATGTATACAGTTACTGTAAGGGAACCATTTCCGTTGATCGCATATAAAATTGGCTCCCTTATTGATTTTTAACAAACACAGTAGCAACTCGCAAGTTTGAAAAATAATTTGCTTGCATTTTGGTTAAGCGCAAAACTACATTATACTGAGAAAGTGTGGATTTTCGTGCACTTACAATTCCAGCTAGAAGCCCACATACGGCGAGGACTGCCAGAATGTTGAATACTGCAGAACCAACAATAGTTCCCACACCAATATCACCTTCCGTAATGAAAGCTCCTGAAAACGTATATTCGGAAGATTAAAAACTATTCAAAATTTACAAGTACACTACTTTACTACTTGTAATAAATATTTTTTATCACATGCTAGCAATTGCCGTGTTAACTTCCGGTCAGGTAGTTTTGGATGTCATCATATGAAGCTCATGCCTTTTTTTTTTTTGATGCACTGGATATTTTAATGCTGTTGAATTTCTATCGCCTTTTGATATACAAATTTTCGGCATTTTAGTTACCTACCAATTTCCTTTTTTTAAGGTCATCTTAGTATCATGTAACATTTCTCTTTGGAATTTTGTTTGATAGAATGTATCTATTCTGTTTAATCTGAATAACACCCAAAATGTGCGAAAACACAGAGAAGATGTCAACCAAGATGTCAGCATTATTTAAAACACAATTTTATTTAAAATTCACCATCTGTCATCCAGTTACTATCCTTTTTTGTAACTAAAATCTCTCATGTACAAATTTCCATCAAGCCCAAATGTTTGGCCAATGCTCATGTCGTCTAGGAGGTTGTCTGAAAATCACGATTTTGTGATGACACAACCTGAACGGCCCTATATCCTAAGTCGTTGAAACATTTTTGGGTCACGGAAAAGTCATTGAAAAGTCGTTTTCAATACCAAATCCAGTAGACACCCTGCATAGGCATCCGACATGGTGGTTTCACTGTACTTTTTCTCATTCTGCTGAAGTATTCATCAGCCAGCTTTTTTTTCTGGGTTATTCCTGTTATCTTTTCGCTGCCATGTCATTCGTTCCCATAAAAACAATCAAAGTTTTTCAAGAAAAGCTCGATTTTAACCATCTCTTTCCAAAGCAGAGTTTATGGACCTTCTTGAACTCATTTAATGCGGTATAACTGGGCCTGCAAGGGTTTTTATTTACCGTTGAGCGGATCGAAACATGGCTCTGAAAGCCCTTGGGATATTAATTTGGCGTATGGCTGACGCCACGAGCATCTGTGTGCGTTTTTTTAAATTTTTCATTTTGATCAGGACATGGCGACTTCTTGGATTCAGTTAGCTTACCTATAACGGATGTAAACAACTCCGGGGCGGATGTACCCACTGAAATGGCAAAATGGAACGAAAGTAAGCATACTTTCTCTGGTTGGGAATACGAATTCAAAATATATGAAATAAAGTTAAAACTTATTGGCCATAAAAGTCGCCCCAGCAACGTCTGTCGGCATGTCCATAACTGCAATGAAAGAAGGAAAAAAATGTTGATGAGGTAAACAAACGTGCTTTTTCACCCTGCGAGCTGTTTGTTTTTGCGAAAGAAAATAGATGAAAATTTGTATTTCACTGCCTATGTGACCCCAGGGAGAGGTCATCAAACGACGACACCATTGAGTATACGGGCGTGACGAATAAGGCAATTTCAATATGTGATTGTTGTTTTCTTTACTTATATTTCGTTCTGTTTTTCTAATCCAATGGCTTGGCTTGTTTTCTTTCTCGAAAAATTCGTCTTAAAGTTGTATGCTCAGGGGTGCCTTAAATGTGCAAATGGCTACTTATGGATGCAATGACTACGTAGAGCGTACTGGGTCACAAATTTGAAATTAAAGCAATGTGTGGCATATTGCACAGAATAGCCAAGAAGGAAAATACATGTAAAACCTATAAACAGAAGTCGCCATTGCAGTTTGTTTGACTTCGCACACAATTTTAATGGTTTTCAATTGTGCTCATGTTAGTAAAGTTCGGTTTATGTGGTATTTTGAAATTATTTTAATTCAAAATAGTTCCTTTATTTATTCTGTGCTTTCCAAAATGTTTTCTTTCGATACAAAGGAAGTGCTTATCACAACGCCTTTTATGCCCATTGCAACATAATCCAGATCATTTACAAAAAAAAAAATTTTGAACACCTGTAAAATGTTGTAAGGAAATTTCTTGGAAGTGTAATATTGTGAAATTATTTTTGTAATGAAGGAAAGACATTATGATACCCTGTTTTATTAGCAAAAATGATTGAACCCAATAAATGAGCTTATAGCATGTTTAGATTAAGTGGAAAATAAATACTATTAGACGGTGTATTTTGAAAGCATAGTGAGAGCAATTTAGAAGTGCATGTGCGCTATACTGTCCAGTATAAAAGCACTCTGTATGCTGTAAGTCGTCGTATTCAATACACTGCAACCAATCTATCTTGCCTAATATAGTTTGCAAAAAATATCATAGATAAAAAAGCTTTTTTATAAGTAGGTTCCACGAAAATTTTATTTACGTTTTGCCCTTATGAAATTTATTTCATGTCTGAATTTCTCGTTTGAGCCGATCGGGTGCATATGCAAACTCAAGAACAATCTAAGCATTGTTCGAAAATATGCATCACGGGCAAATTTGCTTTATCATCCCATTAAAATTGTATACCAAGAGAATTTATTGCATGGAAGAATTCGTGGCCTACGTACCGTCGCAAATACATTCTAGCGATGGTACGAAAAAGTCGTCACAAACTATGGCAAGAACGTAAAATAAGTAGATGGAGATCAAAAAGTGGATGACAACTCCTCCTTGGGCACGTTGCTCCTGTGTAAAGAAGTCTTCTGGAAACTCGTCTATTGCTGCAGGGGTACAGTTCTTCTTTGGGATGCTTAGCAAGTGACGTGGTGACTGCAGGCCGCCATCTGTTGACAAGTTTAGACAAAATTAAGTTGGAATTAATTGGCGTTAATTTTCAAACTGTGGACCTTATGAATTTCGGTCATCTATCTACATGCTGTTACGCATTTGTATTGAATAGATGTGGGCTGGAATCGGTAATATACAATGTACATGTAGCTTTATAACATTTAAGGTTGTTATTAGACTCAAATGAACATACTGCAGGGTATATACAGTAGTATATGGCATATCCCATGGTTGACCATATATCAACCAGAAATCCTGAATGTCATCATACGTACTCGTATATGGACATATATGTCCATTAATGTGTACATCTTTACAGATAGTCACATGTTTCTATATGGTCATTATTATGTCCATTCTTAGAATAAGTCTCACAGTATTAGTTAAAGTTTGCATACAGTGTATATTGGTTTGGCATAGACATTGACAACTTTGGAGATTTTAGCAGCGATAAAGTTGAGTACAAAATAATCGTTATCACTATGAAACATTAATAGTTCTGGTTTATTAATGCTTTTTTAATTTAATTAGGTAGTGAATATTTTGGCAATTGCATAATAATAATAAGTATTTATAACGAACGGTACTCAACTTCAAAACTTTTAGGCTGAATATTCGTTTTAATTAGGTTAACCTGTTAAAATGGCAATGTACATCTAGCATGCCTGATAATTACTGCATAGAGATATATGGCTGATGTTAGTGATGTCACATATGGCATTATGCAACATTATGTGATGTCATGTAGCACAGTTCAAAAATTGGCATGTATGCGACCACACATGGGTTTATCTAACATTTTTCCTTATGTGGCTTTACAGTATAAAGACGTTTGCAAAACACCGTTTAAGATGTTCGAAAGCGGTATCTGGCCGTATCTCATAACGTATCCGCAATTCCTATCTCTGAATGCGATGAAATTGCTATTGTTGATGACTGCCATTTCTACAAAATTGATTTCATATCTCCGATATAATACAAACATGCATATACGCAAATGTTTGGATGACATGCCAATACAACATCATTGTCAATATTTAATTTGGTTGTCCTGTATTCAGAGTTGTTTTGACGCTATGAAGTTTCTTTAAAAACATATATATATACATATATAAACAGCCTTGAATCCGAGTGCAGATTGTCTTTCTATGTAAACAAAGAAAGGGTGCACAACCCTTTATCTGTATCAACTTAATTGTTCAGCTTGTGTAAATACTTGAGTTTCAACTCACCTTTATCTGTTTGGATTGGTTGGGAAAGTTGAACGGGTTCTTGAACAACTTAACATGTACTTGCTCTTCAAATTGTTACTGTATGCATCGTCATGATAGTGAGGGCATGAAGCAGTTCCTTACATGATGAAATTTGCTAACAAATGGATGATGCGAAATGCATGCTTTTCTAGCTTATTTTCATAATTTCCACAATTACTCATCGGAAATAAAATGAACAATGGGCACGGGAAGTTAAAAGTCCCTTACTCAGGTATAAGGACATCTGACGTCAAACTGTTGCAAGTCGAGAGTATTTTGCTCAGATTTATCGATAAACTGACCCATATTTATCTACATGCACTGTGTATGTGCATCATTTTAGTGGTTTAATCTTGGGACTCTATAATTAACGAAGTCGGTCATTTTTGAATATAAAACAATGAAATTCGAAGGGCTCAGGGTTTACAGCATATGATTGGACAGGATGTGTCAACATCACAGAATGAATGGTCACTTCAAAATATGCATGTTGGGGCACGTGTCAGATGGCATCCATGACATTAATCCAGTTCGAACAAAAAATTATTAATTTTGATATGAGAGCGCGAAATTTAATCATTTGTATGAAACACCCTAGTTGTAAATTGCTATTTTTAACACAAAGCATTAAACATGTTAATTACCAGCAATTTACTTACACCTAGGGTGTGTCAACACCCGGTGATAAACAATTATAGGATTTCAATTTCGCGCTCTATTCTCATATCAAAATATATAATTCTTCGTTCGAACTGGATTTTGAACATAAACCGTTAAACATATTACCAGTATATCTTTGATTTTAATGTCATGGATTAACTTAGCTCGGTTTGTTTCTGAAACACAATTTACTGTTTAATTTCGAATTAAATTGTAGTTTTACACAATCTGCTGAATAGCTTAGATATTAAATTGAAGTGATAAGTTTGTCGAAATTGACAATAAAGACGCTTCATGATAATGAGTATGGCTATTGGATAAATGTCAGAGGGTTGTTGATGTTCTGTTGAACAGACCTTCATTTTTTGACAATTGCATACATGTAACTGTACTTGCATGTTGCTCTACTATCTGGGCGCTGACAGCAAGGCTAAAATAATCTTATAATCTTTCTTGTCATTGTTTGAAGGTTGATAACGTTGCTTTTGTCATGGAGCATGGCGATAAGGACTTGTTATTTTGCGAATTTATATACGTAACGCATGTGCTAGAAAATAGTGGTAAACTTACCAATATCACTCCAAATGTCTACATTGTTCAAAATGTGATCTCTTTTTACTCTGACGTCTCTGTGCTCCTTGCTACCAAATGTAGCAAAGACGATGAAAACTAGGGCGTAGATTGGGAGAATCCACGTTAGAACTTTAGTCCGTTTCGAAAAAAATCTTCTGTTACTTTTCACCATCCTATATCAAGCCCACTTGGTTACTAGTAAACTCTTTTCAAGCCCAAATCACTGCACTTCTGGTAGTGGAACTTTTGGGAAGAACCTAAGTTTGATGGAAGTCGGTTAAAAACCCGAAATTAATAATCACTATAAATGCCTGGCTTATGCATTTATACTTGTTATCACTTTTAAGGGTCGTCACGAGCGCCACCTGGCCTGACGTCAGTTATCAGCACATGTTTGTCAACTAATCAAGATGGCGGCGATTCCAGGGGGCGCTGAACTCTGTCCTTTCTGGTAAATAGAACATCTTTGTGTGCCATTGGATGACCTATTTGTCTTCCATCACATGCACGGATGTGTCTGGCCTGGTGATGGTCCTTGTCCAGCTAATCTGCATCAATGGGATGTGACATGAAATTGAGAAGTAGTTGGATGTAATTCGGAAAAAAAATCAAAAATAATAAACATTAGTTGACCTACGATTTTTTTTCAAAGAATTTAAATTTGTATTATTGCTAGAGCTAGAGAATTACCAACTACACATGTATATGATGGACTGAGAAGCAGGAACGGATAAACATTCACTTGCTTCATTTCATAAAATTAACAGTCTCAATTGTTAGAAATGTTGACAAGGTCGGATGACCAGCTTGAAACCTGAATTTGTATCGAATTTCTCTATTTGCTCATCGACTTATAGATGTCTAGTACAACTTTGAGTTTTGAAATGCATGTTTATCATACGTTAAATATAACAATCGCGGTGATGTATTGAAACCATTGCAGGTTTCATGTATATTGAAATCATTTGGGAATAACGATTCCCATTAGCTTAGCGCTGGTTATCATCAGTATAAATGTACATGTAATCCATTGATTTAGTCTGTTTGAAGGATACCTTTTCAATTTTACAAAGGCCTTTTTGAATCTCATATTGCCTTTACTAAAGTTTGTGAGCACTAGTCTCTCCTGAATTGATACAATTTGCAATTTTGTTTACGACTATACTTGAGATCAAGTTATATAGGTTATACACAGTAAACACAGGTATGATATCCCTATAGTAGAATAAATAAAACCGCAATACAGCAGGCTAAGGCTCCTTATATTTGATTTGTATTGCTAGATTATCTCGACTGAGCCAATACGAATTTTATTGATTATTCTTTTCATCTTGGAGTTATATACTGTATTTCTTAAAACTCAATTGTAACATTGTAAGAGCCTGCGGGGAATTTCATGAATGACCTAAACATTGTACCGAAATTTCAATTATGCATACTGTACATGTGCTCTTATTGATTTAATTACGATTTTAGGAGAAGATTTTTTTGAAAATAACTATTAAAAAGCATAATGATGATTTATTGGACAATTCCCTAACGATTTGGATAAATACAAAAGCTTCATTTGTTGGCACTTGCCAGTGCAATTTGGCCCCAAACTCATCGAAGCCAAATATTTATTCGAAATTGGTGAGTTTGGCTTAAAAGACTGTGAAACACGTGTCATAGCCTTTATATACCCTTCATGTGTTATTTGTATTAGGCTTTATTGACTCTCTTTGAACTTATGATACATGCGATTGTGCAGTTGCCTTTCAGGATCGGGGATCGCACCTTGAGCCTCCATGGTAACAAACTTAGACATGTAAATTTCAGTACGTTAAAATAAATTCGCTCTCATTTGGACTATAGGCTTCATGCGCTAGCTTATCTTTAATGACGTCCGTGTACGTCAGGACGAGTAGTGCTGGGTCAAATCGTATTTTGGTGATCAACACTTTTATTCGTTACTTTTTTCCACAAGCATATCAAAAGTTTAACATTGTTGAAAACTTGAAAAAAAATTTATCACAAGTTACTGTAGAAAGGGATTTTTTTTTGCAAATTGGGTATGTGCATGCATCCTTCCTCTTCATCTCAGCATGTAGTTTTCAAATATTACATTATCATTTTATATACTACTAGCGGACCAGCCCATCCTTCGGATGGGCAAGGTCCTCTAGACTCGGCCCGGTTGCATTTGAAGTTGTGCCCTC
>JAQFYZ010004177.1:0-11649 GCA_034695085.1 Cylindroiulus punctatus | reverse complement strand
CTTTTTCAACTTTCCTGACTTCTCCAGGTCTTTTTCAACTTTCCTGACTTCTCCAGGTCTTTTTCAACTTTCCTGACATTCTCCAGGTCTTTTCAACTTCCCTAACTTCTCCAGGTCTTTTTCAACTTCCCTGACTTCTTCAGGTCTTTTTCAACTTTCCTGACTTCTGCAGGTCTTTTCCAACTTTCCTGACTTCTCCAGGTCTTTTTCAACTTCCCCGACTTCTCCAGCTTTTTCAACTTCCCTGACTTTTCCAGGTCTGGGGGGGGGGGGTGAACCCTGATATTGCACTTCAATTTAATACACCTACAGTCAGCACCTGAGGTGCCACGTAGTGGGGGCAGATTTGCCACAGTACAAACTGACTGCAATTTAGTAAGGAAGACATGAAAGTAAAATGAAATAAGCACGATGACGAATACGAAATACATATTCCAAATTATTTCGGTCAACGAGTAAGTCATCGGTAGTGTGTGGGGCTGAAAACGATGACGAATACTGACATTCGGCCAGAGAGTGGTCTGCAACTCATGAAAATGTGACGACAATAATTGAGCGTGCTCTAGGCAGCAACCAAAGTGAACAAAAACTCATCACACAAACCATTAGGTCTTGGGGGGCGCGACGCAGCATCCATGCACAAGCCGTATTATCACCGCATCGCAGGATTTAAAGATTTAATTCCAGCATTTTGTGAACTATGGGTGATTGAATAAACGTCAAAATACTTGAGACGTGCTCCGAAATCCGATCGGGAAAGCCGGTCTTTATTTTTTGCCCCGCCATTCATGGGTGTTAAACGACGTTCGTTTTTAGTTTGCTGCACACGAAGTCGATGGCTTCCGCCCATTAAGCAGCGCCACAAGAGTGCTCAACGAGACAGTAAACCAGGCGTTACTGCCTGGTAAACCCAGTGACAGGGCTGTAACGAGTCTGCAGTGTATGGGTTTAACGTCTTCTGCTAACCAAGTGGGTGAATGGGAATGCAAACGGCAAACCATTGATTGTCTGGTGATGACTGAAAGCTAGTCATCAGAACATCGAATCATCTTCTTGCAATGAGACCATCTTCGTGACATCACGTGTATTCCACCTATCGCATGAGAGATGACCGTAATGAACCGAATTGTTAACTCTTTGTGTAAAAGCCTGCATTAAGGCCCATTGGAAGTGCGTTGTGACTTTAGGGACACCCTGCATAAAATAACCAAATACAATTTCCACATATTAAAATAATTTTTTTGTAAACGTTAACATGGACTGAGTTTTTTGGGATGTGCTCTTGACAACTTATGGAAATGTATATGACATTAATAAAAACGATAATTCTATATGTTTGACCTTTTATTTTGCTTTATGGGCGATAGATGGCAGCACCTGCCATCTGAATGGGAATATATGAGATTTACTGTCGTTGGCAAAATAAAGACTATCTGGAAAAATTCTAAAAACGAAATGTCCTTTCATTTTATATAGCGCAGGAACTTACTATCAAGATAAACTTTGAATTAAAACATTTAGTTTCATTTGAAATTATCATATCTGTCCAAAATTATCAAAATTCAATTGCAAAAAATCACTTTCAATGGGCCTTAAATGGAAAGTACAGTAGATTGCGTCAGACCCAGCTTATCTAGTTTTGTCTCGGCAAATGTACTTGAAGCTCTGGAAACTGACTGCAGGGTGACCACCATGCACATGTCGTTGATTTGCGAGACATGCTACCTTAAAATTTCCTAAAGTTACTTACAACACAAGCAAGGCATAAGCCACTGGGAGATAAATTTAGAAACAACATGTAAAACGATCACTTGTTTACTTTTTCAGCCATGCTGTCACGTGGCTACCTCGCCTTTTCTAAATGCTGATCAATACGATAATACAGTCCAACTTTGGCTGGTTTCTCTGTCTTCAATTTGAAACGGTTGGTTACCCAGCGCCAGTGTCAACCAAATGCAAATCATGGATTTGCATTAGTCGGTGCCACGGTGCAGACACCAGCAAATGAGAATTGATCCCATTTCAACTGATATAACAAATGGACGACCTCCAGTCCTCTGCCTGCCACGTCTTGCCGAAGCGACAATCTATGTCCTATCCAGAAGCTAGCAATCCAATCAACGTGTCTGCAGGTTTCTGCAAGCCGAACCATTCCATAATCGTCTCGAGGATCCATGCATTCCTGATAATGCTCAAACGATTTGCATAGTTCATCGGTCCGCGGCGCGTGAAATATGCTCCGGATGGAATGCCTCCATCTGACGGTTCGATGGCCCATAAAATTACCATGAAGACGTGTAGGGACACGTTCGCCATAAAGCCAAGCAGCGGCGACAACTTCCCAATTTCCATCGACGTCTCCCCAAACCCTCCCTTTTATTTATGTTCGGCCTTCCCGATGCACATCCAATCCAGGTGACGCGAAATTGATTTTTCCACATGCCAAATGACAACGCCGCTACTTTATTCCCTGTGCCAGCCTGAAATACTGGAGAAGCATCTCTGCATGGCGGACACTCCGTTACTTCCAATCTCGCCAAAGTGGTTCAACAACTCGACACGCTTTGTTTCGCCCGGTTGCCAACAGACGGCCAGATGGCGCCTCATGAACTAACTTGGCGCGCATATCCTGTCCCACAATTCACTTCGATGCTGTTTCGAGCAGAGGTGCCCACACACCAGGGGAACCTGAGTTTTTGACGTGGTATGACCGTTGAAATGTTTAGTCTTAACCCTAGGTAT
The DNA here is from genome assembly GCA_034695085.1 of Cylindroiulus punctatus. Classification (NCBI taxonomy): domain Eukaryota; kingdom Metazoa; phylum Arthropoda; class Diplopoda; order Julida; family Julidae; genus Cylindroiulus; species Cylindroiulus punctatus. Next base: position 8,907 of record JAQFYZ010004177.1, on the reverse strand, counting down.
TATACCAGCCCTATACGCACAGTGGTAAAGCGGTTCATCAGCGCAAAACATGTTAAGCCACATTAGAAGCACGTGCGAGTACTTTTTGGACACCATTATAATTATGCTATTCACTTTGGCCGCCATGTTTTCTTGATTCTACTCCCACAATTTCACTAATTCAGTTTTCATGAATTTTGGTGGTTCACAAATGAGCCACTAGAGTAGAACCAAGAAGTAATGGAACTGGAGGGCAGCCAATCAGAGAGATGTGGCTTGTCGATTAGCGCTTCCATGTTTCTTCAGTCGGTGAGTCATTTCAGTGGCACACTGGTTGGCACATTTGACACGGTTCCATCACTTCGTAGGTTTACTATAGATGGAACGGCCTACTATTGCTATTCGTATATTAGTGAATTTGTAGAATATATAGCAGACAAGGAGGCTGATGATAATGGTGATCATACATATAATTTAATGATTGTTGATGACGTTGTCGATGCTGATCGATGGGCTTTTGCATACTATTGGTGCATTTGAATTCCCCGGTTTCTTCTCTCACTGGATAAACTATAATGTTGCTTACTACGTTTTGTGTTGATTAAAAAGAATCGTAATTGGAGCAATGGGTTGGTGTTTTAGCAGACTGGTACTCTCTAGGAGTCGCTACAGTGTCATAGAAGATAATGTCTTATGTGGTAACTGATCCACCAATCTTGCCCATGCCATTGAACTGAATTGAACTGGTAGCATATCCTCCACGTCAGACCCTCACAAGAAGGCGCTATAATCGAATAAAACTTTTCACTATTCGGTTACTACACTACACTAGCTGCTCCAATTGCTAGCTTGCTGCATTGTGAGTACTTCACATGCCACCAGGTGGCGAGCCCTTCGCTGCACACTAACAAGTAAGTTCTGGCAATAGTCATCAATTCAACCAAAAAAAGGCTGACTGATTCCATGAACGAACCCATCACGTATTCAATTGCGGTTCTTAACCTATTCTTAGACATTGAAGGACACCTTGGGCAATCAGGTGAACCCTATGGACCTTTTCTCAGAATGTTTCAAAAGCAGCAATTGTAAGCGGTTTTTATTGGTGTCAAAGTCACAGGTACTGTTAACTGCCAGGAGAGAAAAAAGCTGTTGCCTACATTCCTAATTGACGGAGGTTAGTGAAAATAAGGTTTTTTCTCTCCCATCCAAGGCCCCCACACAGGTTAAGAACCCCGAATTAAGGGGATGGCAGAACAAATAACCTACCTGGGATTTTTCCAGCTAAACGGCCATGTCTTAAAACGCCAAATACTGATCTTTTGTTTTTGTCTCAAATACATTTAACAATGCAGGAGCATAACAAAGAAAATAACGATGCATTAACTTGCATTACAAAACTGCTAGGTAATTATGGTGCAGAGTAAGACTTCTTTCATTGTAGCTTTTATGGTGGTTTAAAGTACCAGAGCGATTCTCCATGTTTAAATACATTAAAAAGCGCCACGTCCTAGCATCCCTCGAATCAACAATTCAATGTAGACCGAAATTAAGTTTATTGCAATGCAATTTCTTGGTTAGGCCTATCCTCAGTCGTGCCCTCCTGCGTACATATTTGCGGTCGTAAAAAAACCAATTCGAGCTTTGTCGGCTAAAATTTGCTCAAAAGCACTGCTATTAACTTAATCCGCTTTGAGGGTGGGATCTGCGAATTTCGCATATAATATTGCACTTTCAACAATTCCAGTTTACTGGAAATTCAGCAACGTTTTATTCCTTCTCGTTTTGAGTAGGGAAATTTACATTCAGACAACAGTAAATAAAAGCACAGGTGCCCCAGAAAAAAAAGTAATAGAAGCTGGCTTTCAAATTTCATTAAGCTGGAATCGATATCCAGAAGTGAATTTAAAACCGATAACCGCCATCCACTGTCTGCTTCGTAGCCACGCCACTATCTCCCAAGAAGTTACTTTGCAAACACCTGCGCCCCAGCCATTCAATTAACAAATAATGCAGTTACCTTCGAGTTACCATCGGCCAAATCTTGTTAGGAGTGCACATGACCGTCGATTTACTCCAAGATGGCGATATGGAATGTATAATCAGAATTCCATTACGGAATTAGTCTAGGCTTTCCTTTGGACTACGCAACGCTTGCCCAACCTGTCTGTTGATGAAAGTGCTACTTGAGATCTAATCTCCACTTGGCTTTAGTGGCTTTCTGAATTACCATACAATGGAGATCTGCATCGAATCAATTCTGCACCTTGGCACTGTTTTGAATTGACAACCAGTGAGTAATCATGGAGATTAGGTTGGATTTCAAGTTGGCTCCAGGTTAACCACAATCCATTCTGCAAAACAAACTCCATGGATTTGACAACATTAAAATCCGCTGGCTAGCCAGTAGGACGGGGAGAAACAACTGAGGATATAAAGGACTACAACGAGACTAAGGACTTCATGACTTCACAGCCATAGTGAGAATTCCGCACTGTGGACGTTCGTTATGGTGTGAGAATGGATGCCACATAATGACAGAAGTGATGTTTGAGTTTGGTTGATCAAATGATCAGCAATATTGCTGTTGTATACAATATTGTGATCCAGTTTTGCAATAAATGATCAAATACTAACATAGGAATTGGGAGGTCTGAAAAATCACAAAAATGTAATGAAATAATACTTGAACGTTCCCAATGACATTCCATATAAGCTTACTGCAGTCCTTGTAGTTCAATTGAAAGCTTGAAGTCCCAGTTACGTGTGTCATTAACGTCATGAAAGTCTGTTAAATCACTAAAATCCCACTAAGTCCTTCAAATTCCCCTCCCTGTATTCATTGAAGACTGAAATGTAGCTGAAGTCCTTTAAGTCCATCAAAATCTTTAAAGTCTGCAGCCAGTGAGCGGGGACAGAGTTCACCCCAGATTTCAATAACTAACCCAGACTTCACCAACTATAGTGGACTTCAACAACAGCCGACTTCAGAAGTTATCACACCTTCCAATCTAACAGATTAATAAAAAAAACTGTTGCTGGCCAGCAGGGTGCATTTACAGAGGTGCAAAATGACCATTCATGAGTCGCCCACTGGCAGTCACAAGCTGCACCAGCCAATCAAGTGGCAGCAGCCTCCAGGGGCTATTCATAAAACCACCTTGTTGGTGGGATTGCAGGGATCATGTTCTCCAGGGCAGATTCAGCTCGTGAGAAAATGAGATTTTAAACAGAAAATCGGGGTCATTAGCCTGCACAACATCCGAAAGCGAGTAGACCATGAATGACATGCAAACAGCGTGCATGGAGAAAGCAATTTTGAATGCCAATAACATCGCCATCATCACCTCGAGATGGAGGGGGAAACCTGTTTGGGGGCACAAAGTACACCTGAGAGAAAACTCATTCCAGCGAGAACCGGTCCTCATTGTCATGGTCAGCTTGTCCAGGTGAAAGAAACCAAGATGGCCGCCGAGAAAGCGAGCCCCCAAATGTGGGTGAATCTTGATTGGAGATTTAAAAAACATGCAGTGGCATATTATCCAGCATATCAACAAAGAAACTGATTCATTATGATGAGAAAACACCGATTAATGTTACTCAGCACGCTCACGATGCAACAGGGCATCTACATTACCAAAGAGTCAACGACTTACAACATGGCCGAACAGAGCTTCCAGTTCCAAAGAGAATTATTTACAAAATCCCTGGTAAATAACCTGAGTGAGTCACGACCATGCTATCACGTGTTGGATAGCAACCACCATGGACACTGATCATCTGTGGCCATCAGTCAACCTCTGGTTCACGATGTCAACAGCAGCACCATGCAAACTTCCTACTTAATTCATTGCCCCAGTCAACATCAGGGATGTCATGTGGTCGATTTGCCAAGGTTTCCATGAAGCTGTGATGGCAAGACAACAGAATTACGGCAAACAAGAAAGCAACATGTCTGAAATCAATGAAAGCCGAACACAGGCGTTCAGAACAACAGAAAGCAATTTGAAATCTAATTTGGTGGAAGGAATTTTTACACGAAATTGAAATCCTGACATTGAAATCCATTTACGGAACTCCAAGCCCATTCGGATTCGTGCTACTGGCAATGCTGCATATCATCAGACATTGAAATTCTCATCGAGGAGTTCACATTGATGGTGTCTATCGTGATGCAGTTGGTAGACAGATTACCCACCTAAACTACATGGCATATCCTTGATGACACAATTAAGGAACTGTTGAATTGACTGCAGTCATGACTGAGGGTAAAAGTTGCAGAGGACAACTTGGTAGATGACATGTCAGGGCGTTACTTGCTGAACCTCTGATCTGGAGCAAATGCTCCTGCTCAGTTATGACCCATTGCATTTCAAGCATGCATGCATGCATTCCAACAATGGAACTTGCAACTTTTCACACTAAAGTTCAGGGTGTCACCTAAATAGCATGTTTTACACTGACTTCCATAGCCATGAGGTCGTGGGGCGTTTACTCACTAAGGTCATGCCCTTCATTGCCATGTCCCCTTAGTAAGAATGACACTAGACAGAACACTGAGAACAGCAATCGTTTCCAAGCAATCTGCAGTTCGAACTAAAAAAAGTCATATCCTTGCAACAAAAGGGTTGCTAAGGTTAGTTAGCACGAAAGTTGCAGACGGAACTAAAAGGCGGAAGTGGGCTAAATGGGTGAGATAAGTTCTATCAGTGACAACGCCACTTGGCAAGTTGGTAGTTACCACTTGAAGCAAAGGCCTGAACCCCACCACGTTATCCTGACAAGGCTGACACGGAGCTTGTGGTTCACAATTTCGAAAAAACCACTTACACCAAAATCAGGAACGTTCTCCATGGTTAGCATTCAGGCGTTTCATTATCCACTCAGGCCGTGCAACCGGCTGGCATTGTGTGCTACAGCAAACAGAGAGGTGGCAATCTGGCCAGTGAACCTGAGAAGGGAGCATCGACATCCTGATAACCGATGCATTAAATTCAGCTTTTTTGCATTATTTGTAAATAGCATGCTGATAACGTCCTGCTGAGGCCCGGCCGAGAGCCCAGTCTGTGAATGACGAAAAACAGGCGAAAATGCGATGGAATGCACGGCTCCTACACGTTTGCACGTGACATCCTCATGTATAACATTCTTGTGGAACTGGAAATTGTGAAGATGTCAACATTATTTCCACTTTGTGGTCACAGACGCGCCATTTCACGTAGGAAAGCAGAAAGGAAAAGCAGAAAGTAAAAATATAAGTGAAAATGTGTTTCGAATTACACTTGGCTCGTGCTTGAGCCAGAGACAGTTTAAAAGCATGGAATTGCCAAATTACCTTGCCAATATGCACAGCTTCCTGTCTTTGATGACAAAAGACAACCACTTGTTAAACACACAGTTTTCAATTAAATTTATTATCCCAGTCAGTAGCAGGGTGTCATGTACCACAGTTTGAAAGAGTAGTTTAGGCTACTATTGGTCTGCACATGTAGATGCCATTCTAGAGATCCTATTTTTCCATTGATCTATAGGCCTATATAACATTCTGGAGCTGCAATCATCACTGTTTACATGCAAGCTTGGATTCACTTATAAACCAAGTCAACAGTTAAGCTAGATTACATGTTTGTCCTTAAGTCTGTCACCTGGAGGTGACATGTTTCAAAACACCCAGAATCCTCTGTATCATACCAACCAGCAAAGACTTCGGAAGTGTGATCTGCTGTATCTGAGCTAAAACCAGACACAGCATTAAGCTTGTTACCCATACATTTTCATTGGAGCCTGATCTGTGGGTTGAAACTTTGCTACATCTGAGTTTAGATTTTCCACAAACACAGAAACAGCTAGGATGTCATGTACTCAACTCAGGTTGAGGTTAAGCCAGTTTACACAGTTAACAAGTTGTAGTGACCCGGCGTTTACTTACTATGCTTAAGATGCCTCGGATCATGCTAAACCATGCAAAACAAGTTTACATACAGAACCCCCCCCCCCCACCACACGGCATGCATCTCAATGCTGACTGTGGGGTAATAAAATTGAATTGAATTGAATGATTTACTGAAAGCCAAAGCAAATCAAAGTTTGTACGTAATGCATGTGTTTGATGCCAAAACAAGACAACCACTTGTTAAACACTGGTGATCACACCTTCGAAGAGATATTCCCATTGGTCCATAGCCCAAATGGAACATTGGAGCTCATGCTCAAGCCTAATAGGGTGGTGGTGAATGCATATCAATGCATTAACAAAACAGAACTTACAGTAGGGTACACGGTTTACATGCAGAGTTAAGCTATGTTAGGCATGTTGCCTTCTTAAGATGCCACACACCTTAGAAGACAACAGGTAAACTCATGTTAATTAACCGTCTGGTAAACAGTCATACACGCTAACATTTTACTTGCAAAATTCCTAAAAATTCCAATTTAGCAGCTGCGTTCAAGACATCGGTCCCCAAGGGTAAACAGCGCGCCCAGAGGTCAAACCAATTAATCGCAGGTGGGAATCTCCAAAGGTCGTTTGCTCCGGCCTGGTGGCCAGGCGTGTTCGCACATTCCGCCAAACTTTGCCTTTGAAATTCTGGAATTTTCAACGTTCTGTGGGCCAGGAGGTCAAGAGTCTACAGAGGAGATAAAATCGCTAGCAATTGGGGGTTAGGCGAATTTGGTAACTCACCCAGTCAGATTATCAGATAGCTACCCAGGCCCAGAAGGACCGGTATTCTCGCTTTTCAAACTCCAGTCAACAACACCAGCTCCATGGAGCACTAACCTGTGACGTCAAGCACACTTCTCGTGCACTGGACGCGGGCAGGAACAGTGATTGAAAACAGACAGGACGTGACGTCACAGCCACTTCTAAAAATATATTGAGTGATTGATATCAAGCCCAATTTACTTCGTGTCAGACAGACATCGTTACCGGACATCAAAATTTGTGGTCTTACAACGTTGCTTTTTTACTGCCATTAGAAGAAAAGTAATTACTTCACCCTACTGAAATTAGGCCGTTATGACTGAAAAGTGTGAAGGCGGCATACAGTTTTGACAGCCGTCTGGAGCACATGGGGGAGCGATCATTAATTACATCAATTTTTGGAGGAGGGGGTGCCACCCCGGCATGACAGGATCTTGACGGGTAGAGGGGCTCAAGGTGGCCGCTGAAATTGATGATAGTGGTCCAGTAATTGAAATACTAAAACTTTTGTAGTCCTGTTCATAAAAATAATCAAGTTTGTAATTTCTTTGTACATTTTTAAATGTACGCGTTAGCAACAAGACATGCCAGTCCTGCGAAAATTAAGTGGTTCCAAGATGTTTCTTTTTTCCTGGAAGATAAGGAGCTTGTCGCTTGTCATTAATTGGCAATTTTGAGCTGTGGAACTACTGAAGTGGAGGTGCGATAAATCAACAAGCATTTAAAGTTGAATTTTGGTATTGAATTTGGTCTATATAAAGACATTGTTGTACAGAAGTTGTGTTCCACAACATTAACGCACAGAACCTATTCCACAAAGTACAAGTAGGCTTATTAGTGTATACACCTGTAGCTTTCACAGGTATGGGCTCTAGTTTGGGCTTGAAATCCATGGACTTCTACTGTGCAAAAGAAAATGGGGACGTAATTTATGAACGCTCCCAAGGCATATACTTTTGACAATTTCCAGCGGCCTTGAGCAAATCGGAGAACTCGAACGTGCCCCATTTCCTGCGCTAATTGAAACGGTTAATTAAAATGTGAATCCATCCAGTGTCCTCAAGAAACGAGCAAAGGCAAGTTTCTTTGTTGGCCCAGAGACCAAGGAGGGCACACTGGCAGCGCCACCTACCTTTGTTCGCCCTAGCACCCTAACGAAAAAACTCCTTTTTCTGGGAACCGAAGTTAGTCAGCAGACAAAGAAAACTGTCTGAGTCACGGGAAATTCAGTGAAATCATGAGAAATAATCCGAGTTTAATGCCGATTAACTATTCCCACCACAATTCCATTTAACATGCCAAGGACATGCGACAGGGGCTAGCCGGTGGATAAGCACTCACCTTAGGACTTCGACGTTGAGGAATGTTGTTGTTGTTGCTGTTATTGTTGTTGTTGATGAGCACCACATCGTCGCTCTTTATCTGCATGGTGAATGCTGGCGTAGTTCTGCTAAAAATCGGCGAAAATTCCGTCTTGCGAGCGCAAAGGGACCGAGCGAAAAAAGCGGAATTCGAACACTAGGCCTGTTGCCAAGGCAACCGCGAACTTTTGGGGGTTGGAACTTTTGTGGAAAGTTTGGCGTCCGAGTAGTCGCACACTTCGCGAAAGAAAGCACCAAATTTTTCAGTAGCGAATCAGGGCACTGGCTATGTCACGGCACGTTTCCTGAAACAAACGAACAAGGAAAAAATTAGAACCACGCAGAACACGAGTTGCATTTGAAAGTGTCACTACGTAACGCGCACAATGAAATCATCGAAGTCGGTCAGAAAACAAGCGTAGTCCAGCATGAAAAAAAGTAAATTACCGTGAAAACGACGTCAAATCGAGTCCTCGCTAAGCGCGTAATCAGAGGGAATCAGAGCGAAAAACACACCACCCCACACAAGTCGAACAATGAAGATAGAAAACGGACACAACGAAACGAACAAACGCACGCTGTACAACTACGCACCCTATAAAGGCCGCACGGAGCACCTGCGCACTTGACGTTTCTAGCGGCGCGCAACCAGAAGCCGAAGCGCCCTACAAAGGCGCTGGCGTGGCCTCGGAAGGGCGCAGGGCGTACGAATATGCACCCGTGTAGGCAGCACCACTTCATAGTACAGGATGACCAGAAAGTTATCGAGCTTGCAAAAAAGTGCAAAACAAGTGGCGGATCCAGGGTGGGGTTCCAGGGGTCAGGACCCCGTTTGGCAAAATATAAAATTTACACTAGATAGATTGG
>JAQFYZ010004176.1:0-11651 GCA_034695085.1 Cylindroiulus punctatus | reverse complement strand
CATTTCTGTTTGCATTTAAAAATGCATTTCTGTTTGCATTTAAAAATGCATTTCTGTTTGCATTTAAAAATGCATTTATCGTGGAGCTTTTTTAAAAAAAACATATTTGCAATGCATTTCACAATTTGCAATGTATTTCAAAATGCATTTGAAATGCATTTCTTTTGCATGTGGGGTTGTTCGACTGTGTATAGCCCAAACAACCTCAACCAACCAAAAGTGTTTGATTTGAAATAATTTAAAGCGTAAATCGAGCAATGTCGAGACTTCAAATCCGCATTTCCAGAGATATTTTGACAGATGGTTTTCATGGTTACAAAAAAAATGAAAATCCCCAAAATGAAATCATGGCTTGCAGTGTCTCCCCCTAGCAGCCGCTTAATGTGCCATGAACAGAATGCCTCACTTGCTCAAATACAATGTGGGCACTAACTTCAAGATCGAAATCTCACGGAATTTTATCGATTTAGGCTAAATATAGAGGGCGTCATTGAAACAGGGGCGTTTGCACCGGAAGTGATCGATGTTGCTTTCTTGCTATTTTCAACCTGGAGCTCTCCAATTTTAACAGTGATAACAACAAAACCGAAACAACTTATTATCGAATATTAGTTGTGAAATATTTCAAATATTTCAAAATTCAAAACATATTCAAAATATTTCGAAATTCAAAATGTATTCAAAATGTTTCAGAATTCAAAATATATTCAAAATATTTTAAAATTCAAATTGTATTCAAAATATTCCAAAATTCAAATTGTATTCAAAATATTCCAAAATTCAAAATATATTCAAAATATTTCAAAATTCAAAATATATATTCAAAATATTTCAAAATTCAAAATATATATTCAAAATATTTCAAAATTCAACATATTCAAAATATTTCAAAATTCAAAATGTATTCAAAATATTTCAAAATTCAAAATGTATTCAAAATATATTGTAAATATTTCAAAATTCAAAATATATTCAAAATATATATTAAAAATACATTGAAAATATTTCAATACTTTGTGTTTTCATTTTTGTTTTCATTTCCAATTTATCATAGTTGGATTACGTATTCGAAACAAAATATTTATACAGCTGTAAAATGCTAAAGTGCGTTGTGACTTTGGGCACACCCTGTATAAAATTACCAAATACAATTTCTCCTTTACTGATCAACATATTAACATAATTTTTTTGTAAACATTAACAGGGACTCGCGTTTTTTTATGATGTGCTCTCGACAACTTGTGGAAATGCATATGATATGAATAAACATGCTAATTCTATGTTTGACCTCTTATTTTGCTTTATGAGCGATAGATGGCAGCACCTGCCATCTAAATAGGAATATATGAGATTTACTGTCGTTGGCAAAATAAAGAATATTAGGAAAAATTCTAAAAACGAAATGTCTTTTCATTTTATATAGTGCAGGAACTTACTATCAATATGAACTTTGAATTAAAACATTTAATTTCATTTGAAATTATCATATCTGTCCAAAATTAAATTGCAAAAAATCACTTTCAATGGGCCTTAAAATGCTAAAGTTAATTTGTACCTTGGTAGATGGTGACGTCATCATGGCCCCACACTCGTGACACACTCGTTGTCTGCAATCTGCACATTCGCTGGCGTTTGGTGAGACATCATTGACATGACACATGGGACAAGCCCTTTTCACTGCAATGTCCTGTCTCACAGTCGATGGTATTGGACGCTTGACCACCACAGGTTCAGGCTCTCTGAAAATGCAATGAGAAATCTGTTTCTAAAACTTCATTTTATATAGCTCAGGAACTAACCATCAACATAAACTTTGAATTAAAACATTTAGTTTCATTTGAAATTATCATACGTGTCCTAAATTATCAAAATTCAATTGCAAAAAATCACTTTCAATGGGCCATCCCCAACCACGATTGTTATTCCAAAAACTTCATAAATGCCAGTTTAAAAATCTCCAGAATTAAACCCCATCATGCGTTCCTCGTAGTACGAACAGAGATATGCAGTCTGTGTATTTGCATCTATTATTCAATTCAAAATGCCTCCCAAGTGAGCTTTCTTGCAGAGATTGAATCGCGCCGAGGGAACGCGTACGATTTAGCTCGGCTGAAAGAATGACAAGTAACTCATTTTTCGTTGTTACGGGTCCTGGCCACGTTTTGTGCCCGCTGACTTCCCGCTTGATGCAGCATCTATTATCCAATGCAGACGAGCAGCGAATAAACACACTGTTGTGTTCTTGGTGGACAGATGGCGCCACCTTCGCCATCTCCTACCCACCCTTAGCAGTGGACCAGGCCAAGCTAGCAAGGGGGCCCAGTTAGGGTTTTTCCCCTTTGTATGTTGTTGTTGTTTAGAGAGCAACCTGGTAGCCATTACACCATGCTTGCCTCCTCTCTTTTGTGCCAGTTAACCTCATGTTATTAAAGCAAGTTGTCTGTCATCTGCTGTCTGGATTTCCAAATAACAACATGAAGAACCCAACATGCACGTTTAGTAGACGGATAATTATGGCGCTTCTTCTATCGGCCTTCTTTAATGAACACCAATGTATTGCCAGAGAGAGTGCTAGCCGACCATTCGTGCAAAAGTAAGCTAAGGCGCTTTAGTATATGGCTTTACAGGACGTGCGTTTTAGCAGAACACCAACGTGAAAACAACGACGCTGCGGTACCGCAGTCCGGCTGACGCACACACTGTGCATGCGGCCATTGACAATAATGCCTATAGTATTTTCAATCACTGAATGGACTGTGACGTATGTCCAGACCAATAGGATGCAATCGCCTGTTTGCGATTGATACATCCAAGTCTTGCGCACCAGCTCCACCTCGCGGAGGCTGGTTAGAGGGAGGAGCCTGAGCTGGTGCGAGTCAGCTTTTAGCTAAAGGTCCAGGGTCGCCCATGCGGCTTATTAGCTCGTTCTTGAGCCGAACATTGGGAAGGAGGATACATAAATCAAATTAGCTGGAAACTGCCGTTATGATTATAACCGCGACTCGAGCTGATATGTGCCCTTAATTGCAGTGTTCGTCCACAGCGTGGCGGATTTTCATGTTCGGCAGGTGGGTTATTCACTTTAGGGGCATTAATTCTAAGGAATTGTTAATTTCCACCTCGTTCACTTCTGTACATAGTGTTCGGCAGCCATTTTTCCTTTGCCCTGTAAAATCCTGCATTAACTGATCGAAAAGCCGAATCGCTCTGATTGGCTGTCCGGGCCATGCCCCCAGGTTGTTCAGTGATTGAAAATACTATAGGACGAACGCACGTCGAAAAAACGTTGCGTCCCTGCGTCAAAACACCGCTCGTCTGCAGCCGGCCTTATCCTTTTTCTTGCATTAGCACGTACGTGCTGCATCCTAGCAGACTTTCCCATCGATTCGTCTACAGCTAATTTTTTAAGCGAGTTTTAATGGGTAAATTATAGTGATGTTATCTTGCAAATTCTCATTTTTACCAGTCTACCAGTCTGCACATTTCTTCGCAGAAGAGCAGATTTCAGACAAAGGCATCAAGCACCACCAGCATCGAGTAAACGTCACTCCAGCGTGCTCGAGTCCATACTCTGCATTCGCATACGTGCTTCATCAACCAGATTTCGGATCAATGTTTAATTATTTCGATCACTGTATGTCATAACTAACAAATTTTGGTGGTCCCATGCAATTCGTTATAACGAGGTTCGACTGCATCGATGAAAACAGAAGATGCAATTTCTTCCCAAATAATATCACAAACCCAGAACTGGTCTTAGCTGGTAGTACCCTGAACTAAGGTCAATGACCAGCAGATAGATATGACAAAATTAACAAAGAATTACACGATCCTACGTGCATTGAGCAAAGCCAATCACCCTGAAATTTTAAGCGGATGCAACCACGCATAACAACTCTGCTAGCAGTGATTGCCTTCCCACAGGGGCATGGACATGTCTCTAAACCATCTTCATTCAAGTACACACTTAGTGGTGAAAAAATGTTTAAGCAGAAGGCACACAAATGGCGTCTTCTTGCATGATATTGAGAGGACAAATAAGAAGCAAATCCCATGCTAAGATCCTCCTCCAACAAGGCTCAGACCGCGGATCTTCATTCGGCAAAGATCCATCACAGCGTGGGAGGAAAAAATTCGCACTCATCCCGACATCGATCCGTCATCCATTATTTAAAAAGGGAAATAAGGTCTACAGAAGGCGAGTGGTAGTCGTCTGTCACATGGAAAATGAGCACCGAAGGCAACTTAGACGAAGCAAACAAGCTATCACTTTCCATAGAAAATCTGCAGATTCCTCATGAAAACAATAAACCTACAGGGCCGGCTAAAATTTGCAGACATTTACTGTCGTGTAACTTGTCTGGGTGAATTTCCCCCAAATAAGACAAAAACAAAATCGATACGGGCTCGGAGATAGCGTTGCGAGCAATATCAATCGAGAAATTAAGGCCCATTGAAAGTGCGTTGTGACTTTGGGGACACCCTGCATAATATTACCAAATACAATTTCTCCTTTCCTGATCAACATATTAAAATAATTTTTTTGTAAACATTAACAGGGGGATGTGTTCTTGTCAACTTATGTATATGATATTAATAAAAACGATAATTCTATGTTTGACATTTTATTTTGCTTTATGGGCGTTAGATGGCAGCACCTGCCATCTGTATGAGAATACAATAGATTTACAAAATATCTGGAAAAATTATTAAAACGAAATGTCCTAATTTTATATAGCGCAGGAACTTACTATCAACATAAACTTTGAATTAAAACATTTAGTTACGTTTGAAATTATCATATCGGTCCAAAATCATCAAAATTCAATTGCAAAAAATTGCAATTTTTTTTTCATCTAGAAGTTTGTTTTCGAAAAGTTGGCAAACTTACAAAATGCTAACAGCGTGGTGTCAGTAATGCAAATAATGTGTATTGTATGCGTCACGATATATCACGTCAAAATTGGTCCAAAATGGCAGACATGGTGATGGATTTAGAAATGCAGCTTTCTGTAGACAGATTGAAAAGCTAGTATAAAATGTCGCTTTAATGCAGACTAATTTTATCGAAGGCGACAAAACAGCGCCGGAAAGACATTAGATGACATCATACCGGTTGCCCCTGATGCAGTCATGGTAAACTAGCAGTGTGTGTGTGTGTTTAGGACTTTAGGCTTAAGGGCGAAAAGGCCTACAAGGCTAAATGGCGCCTGAACAGCGATGTAAACATATCAACAGCAGCATTGCGAAACAACTGCGAGAAGGAAACAAGATGAAACTAGCAAACAAGCATGGCATAGAAATCAAATATGAGAAGGGACTGGGACGGTCGTGGCCGATTTGAAAGGGGAACTGACCTCGACATTCGCCCAAGGGCTGTGGAATCAATGACTGAAATGTCACTTTGCTGATTTCAGTGATTAATAGAAATGGATTTTCAGTGTTTTCAGTGTATGTAGTTTAGTCAGTGAGGTCAGCCGACCCGACCGCAGGCGGAGACGTTAACCAAATGACCAACCTGCTCAGTGTAAAATAGCAGTGGATAACAAGATACGTGTACCATCACCCGTAGACGATGAAATGTACATTGTAGGTGGATACGCCGCAATCTTGGAAGATTCCGTATAAGCAGCCAATTAAGACAAAAGAGAAAAACTACAACCACATCGCAGCATGAAATGACATTCACTCGTTATTTTTACTGCGGTCTATAATATCATCGTGGATTGCGACGAAGAGACTAACAAGTGCATCCATGGCCTCATAGACAAGTTTATCATGTAATTACCAAAAACCATAAAGGCAAAAATAAAACCAAAAAAATGCAAAGCATCATTTTGGACTGGCTTTACACATACGAGGCACCGCACTAATTTCAAACTAATCACTTATGAAGTCATTGCTCCGTCATATAGTGTTTCATATATACTACCATATTTAGTGACGCATCCCACATGCAAAAGAAATGTATTTCAAATGCATTTTGAAATACATTGCACATTGTGAAATGCATTGTAAATTAATTTAAGTGCAAACAGAAATCCCTCCTGTTAATGTTTACAAAAAAATTATTTTAGTATGTTGATCAGGAAAGGAAAAATTGTATTTATTAATTTTATGCAGGGTGTCCCCAAAGTCACAATGCACTTTCAATGGGCTTTAAACCCCAGTTGCTGCCAGCCTATGCATTCTCAAGCTTCCCAGCAAATCGACCACCTATCTATGGAAACCATTCTCATTTTATTTGCTCAACCTAGAAGATATCCCCACGACCGAGAATGGAGTCCCATAAACACGAGTTTGGCAAATGGAGCGAAAAATCCATCTTTTTGGAGATAGAAGAAAGATTTTCTCTGATGAAATACAACCCTAACGAATGGTTTGGCAGTGTTGCACAAATGGGCCCCTAACGCTCGAGCAGCCATAGGAACAATCGAGCAAAGACTATTTTTCGTCAGAAGAAAATGCATTTTAAAAGGTTTACAACCTCCGGGCCATTTGGGCTTAATGTTTCATCTAGAAGAGAATAGGACGGACTATTTGGCAAAGTGTTGATGTAGGCGTAAGCCTTCGCATGAAAACAACTGCTCCAAAGATGCATTAATTTAATTACATTACGAGGAGTCAAAAGGGTTAAGCCATTTCATGTATTGCAGAAAGTGTTTCGGGCTTTTGAATAATACAACTCAAGTCATCTCTGCGTAAATTCTCTCATGCCATGAATTAGTCTATTCTAGGTCCAAGAGGTATTATACAGCAGACATTTTAGCAGACTTACTATAACATTTTTGTGCAACATTTGCTCAATTGCCGCTAAATGGCTCAACGAGAGAAGATAAAAATGGCGTCAGTTCAACCAATAGGATGCCATTTCCTGTTTACGATTCGTTCATCCAACTTTTGAGAAGGCGGAGCCTGAACGGGAGCCCACTGCCGATAAGCGTCTTAGCAAATCGGAGGTTGGCTCTACAGTGATCGGCACAGGGTTGCACATATGACTTATTGGCTCCTGGGTGTTCACGGATCAGAGCCCATAAATACTGTTGTAATATGCAAAAGCAGCACTAATGGCAGCAGTCAAAGGGATTTCCTAGGGACCAACGATGCTACTTGGCCCTTACACCCCTTTGGACTGATGGATAAAGTGACTTTGGACTAAATCCCTACGCGCCCCCGAGTGTTATTTTCGCTTTTCTGCACTGTTGTTGTTTGCATGCATGAGTCATGTGAATAAAGTGCAACCCAAGTGTCCTGTTTTTGCTAGGGAAAATTTTCATTTTGTACAACAGCCAATAAGGCTGGAATCGCAGTGAGAAAGCTCTGGAAAACGTGGCTGCTATTTGGTGGAACTCCCTCCCTGTCCATGGTTGAGTTGAACAGTACCCAAATAACAACACATACTTCGTTCACAGTGGCAAGTGTAGCTATGGCAGCCATTTTCTTTTTACCAGCTATAGTAGAACCTGTCTAAACTTATACTGTAGGGACTGGGTGTTACGTACAGTTTAGACAGGATCATTAGCCCGGTTCCGACGAGCTCGGGACAGGCCAATGATGTTAGCTTATGGAGGTTATCAGTTAAGACAGTATCAGTTAAGAGAGGTTCTACTGTATTAAAGGTTCGGAATAGCCTGGACGAACCTATCAATAAGCGGAATCCCTCTGACTGGTTGTCAGAATTTCTCATTTCTTGTTGAGCCGACTATAGTTGGCGCAACCCGATATAAAACAAGTTATGAGGTTCAGAACGTCTACCTTAGCCTGCTACATGTACAATGTGTATCCCAGCACATTGACCACACTACAAATCACCAACATAAAAATAACATTGTATCATCATAGACATCTTTTCTTCCTTGATCGGTGCAGATGGCCTATGTTACTTTGATATACATGTAGTTTGGAACTGTTATTGGTATATAAATCATTTTTATTCAATTGCGAAGCTTTGGCCCCTACTTAGAGGTCTAAAACCTCCATCATTGTAATTTTTTTTTAAATTGTTTGGTCATCTATGATAGAGCCTGACCCATATCCAAAGAAAATGCATTGTGCAATGTATTTCAATTAATGAAATATATTTCAAATGCATTGGGAAATTATACGCCAGACTGTATAATGCATTTGTAATATATTTCGAAATACATAGTAATGCTGAGCTATATTTTAATGCACTTCAGCTTTAATTGAGATAAGATTTTTAAATTCATTTCACAAAATGGACCTCACTAAGGTAACTCGTCAATAATGGATTGTGCAGTGAATTTTGTGTGAAAATAACATTTTTACACAAAATTTGCATAACTGCAGTTTGAATTGAAATGTATTTACAATGTATAGTGAATATATTGTGACATGTCTTTTGAAATACATATTTCAATATATTTACCCATGTGTTTTGCAATATATATTGCAATACATTTAAACATTTATTTCGAAATGCATATACGATACATATTTTAGTGCCAATCCAAAGGGATTTTCCAATGTATTTCCAAATGCATTTCTTGCCATGCATTTTAAAATGCATTTCTAGGTATCCATTTCAAAATACATTTCTTTTCCATATGGGGAAGAAGCCTTCAAATAGACGAATAGAGAATCCTGCACAATTCTCACTTATTAATCCACAAGTAGTTTCACCATGTCTCTCTGCATCAACAACCTCACAGAAAGCCTAAACACAGGGGTGCTCTGAGTATCTATTGCAGCTGGAAAAGCAGATGATTTATAGAAGACATTATTGCACAAATCTTAAGTACCATCATTCGAAGAAGTAAATACAGGGTAGGACATAGGCCCATACTAGAGTGATTATCACAGAGCATTTTGTGATGTATTACTTCCTGACCCATGGAGCTTTCTCCACACGTCCCAACACGTGGTCAGATAACATGAACGAATAGCACACTTTGTTAAAATGGCAAAATGTCGCCGGGGAATCATAATAATTAATGAGCACATTTGTTCCCTAAACAAATGACAAAACGCCTTTTTGATTAATTTCGTGGGCCGGATGACAAAAAAGAGCAACTTGATAGAAAGATGCACCAACCTCTGAAAGCCACAACTGTAATTACGTGCTAATTTACAAAATGCATTAACGAAAGTGTTCTATTAATGATCACAACCGGATGATTATCTGCTAAACCAAGTCTGTTCAGATCGTTTGCATGTATACCAAACAGATTTCATTTTTATTTTGCCCGCATTACGGTTCATACTCAAATTTACAAAATCATTTCCCTGACTTTCCCTGACAACCCAAGTAAATTTCCCTTACTTGTAAATCGTGTACACATTTTTTTAAACCTGCTCATGAGAAAAATATAATGTTTATTAATATCAACTTTTGGAAATGCATGGTCAGCAGAAATCTCAAAATAATTAATAAACATGTAAAAAATTATTTTTTGGGTATTTTTTGGGATGGAATTTATTTTTTAATTTTATTTTGTTGAAAAAACTTATTTTTCCTGATTTTACGGCAAAAAAAGTAGTTTTCCCTGACTCTCCATGACCATTTTGCTCTTCCCTGACTTTCCCTGACTTTCCAGGTCCGTATGAACCCTGTTTATGGACGATAGATGGCCGCACCTGCCGTCTGAATGGGAATATAAGAGATTTACTGTCGTTGGCAAAATAAAGAATATCTGGAAAAATTATAAAAACGAAATGTCTTTTCATTTTATATTTACTTGCATGCTGCCCCTACACATGGGCAATCACTGCAATCTCTACTAAGTACGACACCCCGACCGGTACCAAGGTCGTCTAAGAGACGCTTTAGATGCCACTATATAGTCGTCCCGGCGAAAGAACAACAAAATAGCGTCGTTCAGACCAATAGGATGCAATTTCCTGTTTGCGATTCCTTCATCCTGTAATGTATATTGAGCATGGCAGCCATTTTCCTCCTACCGCTGAAACTCCTGAAACAGTACATCGATAAGCCGAATCTCTCTGATTGGCCGTAAAAATTTTCGTTCTTTTGCCGAGACAACTATAGTGTTTCATGTCAAAAATGTCTAACAAGGAAGGATATGAGATGACAATCCTGCGACCCTTATCACAGCACAACCTTATTCCGATATCTATTGAACTACATGTAATAGACGGATTTCAATGCATTTTCACGTCATTTGCGAACATTATAAATTCGTGACTGTGATTTTGGGAGTAGCTTCCTAACATGCACACACTTTCATGATGGTGGTAAAATTTAAGTATTACCCCGAAAACATTGCGTGTTCGATAATCTACACCCGCATCTGCATACCGAAATATTCTAATGCGAACACCGTAACACGCATATACGCAAGGTTACCGGTTATTTCCAAAGGTTGCCCTTCTTTATTACCATGCTTATTTCAATGAAAACGTTGTTATTTTTACCTGAAATGTGACTATAGTAGAACCACGAAGTGATGGAACTGGGCCGAAAGCGCCGACCAATAGAAACCAATCACAAGTTTGCGATTGACTAAGCCTGGTAGTTCGCATGCAGCGCCCCTGGTGAGAGGAAGAAGCTCAACAACAAAAAAACATTGGAGGCGCTTCAGCTCGAGGCGTCAGCCATTTTCCTTTCAACAACTGAAAACCAGGAATCCCTAATCGATAAGCGACACCTCTCTGATTGGCTGGCCTTCAGTTCCATCACTTCGTATTTCTACTATAACAGGCATTCGAAGTGCCCCCACTTGTGATAAATTCATGCTTACTTATTTGTGCAAAAACCACAAGGGTACAGAAGATGACCAGGTAACTCTTTAGATTAAGCCAGCAATGGCGGCCACGCTTGTTTTCTACGGGGCCTGACTCAGCCTGTTAGGAATAGTTTTAGGTTAGGTTAGGTTAGGTTAGGTCAAAGGGGTGTCCTGACCTGACCTGACCTAACCTAACCTAAAACTATCCGTAACAGGATCCGTAGAAAACAAGCGTGGCCGCCATTGCTGGCTTAATCTAAAGAGTTACCGATGACCAAATGCATACATTCCATGGTTAAGGTCATTAGCAGACATGGATGTGAGTCATTTCTTTAATTTTCACAAGAATTGCAATAAAAAAATGGGTACATGATATCAAAAGGATCTATGTGCCACCCAGTGCAAAAACAGGCAAGACATACGAGTCGAGCTTCATTTTCACAAGAGCACCTCGATAGTATTTCCTAAATGCTCAAAATAAAAAAATGGGTACATGATATCAAAAGGATGTATGTGCCACCCAGTGCAAAACCAGGCAAGACATACGAGCCGAGCTTCATTTTCCCGAGAGCACCTCGATAGTACTTCCTAAATGCTCAAAATAAAAAATGGATACATGAAATCAAAAGGATGTATGTGCCACCCAGTGCAAAACCAGGCAAGACATACGAGCCGAGCTTCATTTTCCCGAGAGCACCTCGATAGTATTTCCTAAATGCTCAAAATAAAAAATGGGTACATGATATCAAAAGGATGTATGTGCCACCCAGTGCAAAACCAGGCAAGACATACGAGTCGAGCTTCATTTTCACAAGAGCACCTCGATAGTATTTCCTAAATGCTCAAAATAAAAAAATGGGTACATGATATCAAAAGGATGTATGTGCCACCCAGTGCAAAACCAGGCAAGACATACGAGCCGAGCTTCATTTTCCCGAGAGCACC
>JAQFYZ010004175.1:0-11658 GCA_034695085.1 Cylindroiulus punctatus | reverse complement strand
ATTTTGTTGTAATGGTCTCGGAAGACTCGAAAATGACATCGTCATGACTAATAGCTCTAAAAAATGTTTCATGGGTAAGACCTGATTGCAGCGATGCCATTGGCTCTTTGCTTTTATGGAGCGGTTTATTGAAACCCATCCAAATCGAAATGTAGCTATCGAATCATTGATCTTTCAGATGATGGGGGAGTGAAAAAACGCCAAAAAAAAAACAAAAAAAAAAACAGACATTCAAAACCTTATCTAGGCTTACTGTTGGCCCGAAACAGGCACCCATCTGACGAAATCAGTCAAGTTCAAAACGACACGAATTGGATACTTAAAAAACTTTTTTCCCACTTCATTTTCCTTCAGAATCTGCCTGATTCTTCTGCCAATATTTTCGTCTGCTATGGAGGTCTCTTGCAGTGGTCGCCGTCTGAGGATGAAGGACTGGCTGTTCAACCTCTTGGAACGAAGTAACATCAGGGGACTCTACTGGGAGGATCGGTCCCGGCTGATCTTCAGGATCGAGTGGAAGCACGGATCCAGACACGGGTACTCTTCAGACAAGGACGCCGTCGTCTTCAAGCAATGGGCAGAGTACACTGGTAAGACATTCTCCTCCAAGAACTCCTGTCATACGTGCTCACTAGTTATATACAAGTTTTGACAGGTTTGCAATGTTTTGAACACTTGTCGTTTAATTTCCACTAGTTTTCATCAGTTTAACTAATTTCCAAAAGTGTATCGACCCTCCAAGAAAACCGTTTTGAAAGACGAATGATAGCTGTAACTTTGTCTTTCATCCACACAGGTAAACTCAAACCCAACCAGCCGGATCCGAAGCGTTGGAAGGCCAACTTCCGGTGCGCCCTCAACAGCTTGAAGAACGTGGAGAGGGTGGCGTCCAAGCAGGACAAAAGGGCTGACGCCTTCAGGAGATACCAGTTCGTCCATTGCTTTGAAAACATCAACGCTGACCATGACAGAAAAATCATCAAACAGGAGCCTGACAATGGTAAGCCACCATTTCGTTAGTTCATCAGCACTGACTCGGACGGTATGCATTTGCAAATCAAGGAATATCAGATTATTTTTTCGCTCTTTTTTACTTCACCATCAGTTATTCCATAAGCCATAAGGGATTGGTCCTAAATTGACAGGTGCATATGACAGTGGAGTTGAATTTAATTGGAATTCTTGCTTTAATTGAATTGCTTAATCCCAAGAGTTCTGCAGCGTGTTATCTAAGGACGAATTGATACTTGATACAGATTGTTTATATCGCCATCAGTTGAACGCCTTTGGCACTTCCTTTTTGATTAAGCTACAAATAGACGATAATTCGACGAAAGCAATATTTATTTCTGAGAACTAGAGCAATCCTGGCGAAATGAGATGATGCTGTTAACTCGATGACCCCGTCGGGATAGCCCTGAATAGAGTTGGCCTGTCATCAACTGGCTTACAAAATAAAAAAGTACTCGTTTGTTGCAACATGAATTAAGCTTACACTGTAAACCGTAAAAGTACAAATGCAGTTTTTGTGGAGTACAAATGTACATTTGCACCCCATGTATCACATATGTACCCAAAGGGATGAAATAATTTAAATATTTGTACCTCAAAGTACAGTGTACCCCTAGGAACACATTTCAAGGGTACACATGCGATGAACATATGTACCTATAGGGTGTGTATATAGTTTCAAAACATTTGTACCCTAAAGGTTCAAAATTTGTACTTTTTCCGTTTAGAGTGTACATATTCGGATTCAATTCAACTCCAATTAACTCTTCGGCCTAAGTACAGAAAACATAACATCGCCTAGGATAAAACATTAGGTCCAACTAGTAAATAATAATGCAATATGAGTTCCAGTAATTCTTAATTAAATCCACTAATGACCACTAATAATATGATACGTTGAAAAATGATCTATTTAAAATGTGCATCAAATTTTGGACATCAAACATCATTTGTCATCATGTTTTGGAAAAAGTATTTGCTATAGTCAGATTTTGCTGGTTTTAATTTCTTTGAAGGGATTTGAAGGAGATTGGAATCAAAATTTCGCTTGATGTGATAATGTTTCGCTCAATGATGTCATCAATATGTGGGGGAGGGAAGATCATACATTTTCAGATATAAGTGCGCGAATTTGCAGCGAAATTAGCCTAACGTACATGTACATGTATTTGATTGGGAATTTTTCTGTCAAACACCATCAGTGGTGGATTTTATTGGTCAATCCTTTCTGAACAGAATTGTATACATAGAAACAGCGAGCAAACTAGCATAATAGGACAAGTGCGTGTCTAGTCCGTGTGTGAAAAAACGGAACTTATCAAGCTCGTATCTCAAGTTGAAGGCCTTTGCGGTGCTGATTAGTTCGAAACCTCAATGCCAATACCAGGAAAAAGTAAAAACAAGCCACTATTGGTTGTTTCAACGGTAGACACCAAATCTGGGCCAATGGGATCGCCTCTCTAATGAGAACTTCCAGAAATTGGCTAGGACTTAGAGGAAGATATTGATAAACATCCTGTACAGTATAGTGCATAGTACAACACACATTGTTTATTTACAGCATGAATTGGCACGTAATCCTGCAATGGCAGCACCAAAGGATTGTTTGCAGTAAAATATGCAACAAACACATATGTGACTAGTCTTCCCAAAACCCCCATTTAAACATTTTCTTCAGACTCCACCGTCCATGTCATGTCGTTGACCATTCGAAAACAAGTAATTTGGGGGCGATACACATTACATAAAAAAAAAATGCAAAATGTTATGAAAAACTGGATGACAACTGAAGGATTCATTCCTCATCATTTTACCACCCGCCATACAAACATGGCATTATTAGGTCGTCGTGAACGTTCCTAAGATGATTATTTTTGAATTTAAACTATTGAGAGGAACAAACACATGCTGATATTACAAGGAAGTAAAGTTAGGAAAT
The DNA here is from genome assembly GCA_034695085.1 of Cylindroiulus punctatus. Classification (NCBI taxonomy): domain Eukaryota; kingdom Metazoa; phylum Arthropoda; class Diplopoda; order Julida; family Julidae; genus Cylindroiulus; species Cylindroiulus punctatus. Next base: position 8,708 of record JAQFYZ010004175.1, on the reverse strand, counting down.
TCAACCAATCAGCTTTGAGGTGATAGCATTTTCCGAATTTATCAGTATAATACAGTACATGTGTATATATTCAGTGTCTTATCGCTAGTGTGACATCACTTTAAACCTCCATTCCTGGCACTGAAGATACATTTCGTTTGGCATTGACCTTGACACTTGATAGGTTCAAAATTGAGTTTATTAAATATTTATTGACTTGAAAAATCATATCGCAGTTATGAGGTTTGTTCTAAGTTCAATTGCAGTAATTAACATATACATGTACATGCAACTTCCTAATTCTTGCATGTAGTTGGTTCTTTTAACGAGAGAAAAGACATCTTTCTTCTTGACAGGTATACAGAATATACATGTATATTATGTTTATTTCTCTGTCAGATTCCAATAATTGGCACAACGTTTTGGCTGATTATAGCCTTCTTCAGGTGCTAAATTATACAAATTTGAGAGTTCGAATTTTATGCGTGAGCCCTACGAAATAGCCAGATACAGTATTAAAGGCACAATAATTTCCACATAATGAGGGGGTTACATAGATTAGTTCAAGGTAGAAGTAAAATGATAATTTTCCTTAGTGATTGCATTTATTCTTTTTGTAGATCAGAAATTTAAGTGAAATTTGGAGCTACAATGCTCACAATGGAGCAACTCGAAATTTCACTTAAATTTCTGATCTACAAAAAAAAAATGCAATCACTAAGGTAAATTATCGTTTTAATTGTACCTTTACTAATCTATGTAACCCCCTCATCATATACTAAGTTCTAATGGAAATTCTTGTGCCTTTAATACTGTATCTGGCTATCTCGTAGGGCTCACGAACTAAAATTTGTATAATTTAGCAACTGAAGAAGGCCGAATCAGCCGAAACGTTGGGCAAATTATTGGAATCTGACAGAGAAATAAACTTAGTATGTATGTACTAGTAGTTGGTTCTTAAAATAAAATTACCTACATTTATTAGTGTGAAACAATTGGGAAATAACATACAGTGTACATGTATTTATGACAATATTTGTTTTTTTTTTGTCGGTGATAAATTTTAATGTTAATATTTTTAAATTAAATAAGTTATTTTTTTTAGAAAAAGTTACAATAATACTAAGGAAATTTAAATCAATTTTATTTGCGTACCAACATCCTGTTGAAATAATACTAGCAAATTTTAATGTGCTGTATTTTGTGGGTGGGTCTGTATTTTATTTGAGTGAATAATACAGAGTAATATGATTTTCAATCATATTTCCAAACTTTTTATCTTTCTCGTTACACCGGCATTTCAACGATTGAATTTAAATCGTTTGAAATTCTAAAAAAAATTCTGAGAAATACAGTGGCCATAAATAATTCGCCACACGCGGCAAATATTTATTTTTCGAAAGGTTTTTATACTTAACTTTGCAAGTAAATGCTTTATCTTTCGTCAGAAAATGGAAATATGGGCATATATCTTTGATAAATATTATCTGCATGCACTGTAGCTTGAGACATGCGTGATGATAAAAGTGTGTGTGTTTGAGCAGTTTTCCGCAGTTTGAAAACTGTGCCCAACAGGTTTATTTTACACCATATCGACTAGGTTGAAATACACGTACAATTTTATAAATTGTATTATTTTTTTTTTCTTCAGAAATTCGTTGGGAAAACCCGATTCCTGCCTTTGAGCACCGGGATATTAAGATCAAACAAGAAATCCAAGATCACCAAATTTCGTCACAAACTTTAGTAATTGCGAATATTATTTTTCTCGTCTTGGGGTCATTAAAAATGACGTCGTGCTGATTCTTCAATTTCTCCTTTCATTTTAGAATGATTCGTTCTTCCAATACCCCTTGAAGGAAAAGTCACCATTACGGTTATTGACTCCGCCTCTTTCACCGGAAGCGGAACGCGTGCAAGGTGCGTGCCAAAATCTCTTAATGACTCCATTATTATGACATATTTTTGATTATCGCCCGACTATGTTTTTTTAAAATTAATAATGTCATTTCTTGGTCATCCCTCTAGTCATTCCATGGTCATTTTAAGACATTTTGTCTTTTGGTCACAATCTCAATGGCCCATTTGAAAACAATGACCGGCATCATTTTATGATATGATGTCGTGGCTGAAATCAATGACCAAAGAATGTCTGTCGTTGAAAACGTTGATCAAGATTTTTTTGAAAATGGAATGACTATCAAAACGATGACCAAGTATTGGCTTCGTTGAAAACCATGGCAAGTCGATGTCATCCTATGGAAATGTTTGATAACCATGATAGGATATCTTCCATGCGCATATTTGCCAGGTGATCAGATTTGGCCATTTGACCTCTGACCACTGCATCATTTTGGTTTACAGACTCTACAGTCAGATCTGTCACACCTGAGCGCTATGTGAGGGAGTGGGTGGCCGCTCACACCCCCTTCTGGCAAGAGTCCACTGTGCCTCTTTCTCCACCTTCGACCCCTCCTGATCGAATGTTGCCAGATTTAGACATCGAGGCCATGTCAGGTGAGTGGTGATGACTTTTTCATTCCTTGATTACATGGAAAACGACACTGCTTCTGTTCGGGGACGTTCAAGTATTATGTCATCATCTTATGAGGAAAGTGCCAAAGTATTCTGGGCTTAGGTTCGGTTAGGTTAGGTTGTTTGTGCTGGCCCATTGAAAGAGATTTTTTGCAATTAAATTTTCATTATTTTGGACAGATATGATAATTTCAAATGAAACGAAATGTTTTAATTCAAAGTTTATATTGATAGTAAGTACCTGCGCTATATAAAATGAAAAGACATTTCGTTATTAGAATTTTTCCAGATATTCTTTATTTTGCCAACGGCAGTAAATCTCTTATAGTCCCATTCAGATGGCAGGTGCTGCCATCTATCGCCCAGCAAAATAAGAGGTCAAACATAGATTTATCGTTTTTATTAATATAATATACATTTCAATAAGCTTTCAACAGGGCATGCCAAAAAAACGCAAGTTCTTGTTAATGTTAACACAAAATTATTTTCGTATGTTGATTAGGACAGAAAAAATTGTTTCTGGACATTTTATGCAGGGTGTCACCAAAGTCACAACGCACTTTCAATGGGCCTTAATATATCGTTTTTTGTTTTTTTCTGTTCAACGTGTTGTTGCGACGGTTTTCGCTCATAAAATCATCCACAGACTGCACAGTTTTACCGAAATTTAAATGTTTAAAAATTCCAGAAAAACATGAAACAAAATCCAAATGACACTTAAATCAGTGAGTAAAAAAATTATACAAAACACAGAAAAGAAAACTGTTGAAAAATACTACTAGGAAGTTCGTTTCACCATCGATCCCTTCATTTGGATCGGTCTAGTATTATGTCATCACAGTATTGTGGTTTATACTACCCCTCCCCATGTGTCAGCACTGTTATTCATTTTTAACCAACACCCATAAGTGATGGCAGCATCAGCATATTTGAGCGAAAAAATGTGGAAACGAGCGAGTTATTAGTCTAATTTTGAACAGAAATAAGGTGAAAACATTTACTCATAAGTGTCATAAGATCATAAGTGTTGGATTTGATGACGCCATAACACTTGAACGACCTTTTTTTAACCATCCCTTGATTTTCTGCTAATATTGACTATATTGTTAATTCCATCTTAGGTGATGAGCTCGTACGTTTATCCGAACCAGATGTTTTTAATTTCGAATATTTCGATCTTCAGCTAAGCGTCCAGGCTCCTTTGGAGTGTGATTCAACCCTGTTGAATGATTTACGTTCGTCTTAGAGGTCCCAGAATTGGGTCTCCTTGTTCCTGCAGCGCCCTGTATGGCACTTGGTTCTGGTTGGGATTTTGAGGGAAGGTTGTTGAAAACTGTGGAAAATGGTTGGAAAGTGAATGACACTGGTCAGGTCGCAAAAAAGCCTCTAACCTAAATGGATTCCAAAACAAAGTTTGGCGAATATCCCAGTATTATTTTTTTAAACTTACAATAGTATTTTTTGATGTTTTATTTATAACTACTGTTTAATTATCTTTTTTAGCCTGTTGATCAAATTCTTAATATAAATTTTTAACTTTGTTAAATTTTATGAAATTTTATGTAAGAGCAAACCACTAAGTCTCGGTGCCTAGTCTGGTCATTTTTGTCCTCTTCAGGAAATCCTTATTTTTTTAAACAAATTATAAATTAGATGAATTGATAACAGTATTTTGGAGGCAAACTCTCTCTTTTTTGAAATGCTTTGTTTCTTAAAAATAATGTAACGAAAAGACAAGTTTTTGTAAGAAAACCATGCAACAGCAAAGTACTTTAAGTTTGACAGCACTACCTCAATTCCAGGTAACTATTGACAATATTACCAAACGTTTCTATCCGACTGAAACAAAGGTCCCGTTTTGCTGTCGTTCTGATAACGTTACTAAATATTTTCAGTTAGTCTGAAAATAATGCCTCATCCTTCTGTCAGTAAGACAGAATTTTCTGTAAGTCGTACAACGTTTGAATCTTCTTTAAGTTTTTATTTTTATTTTTGGATTTTCCAAAATATTTTTGATGAATTCCATGATATGCCACTGAATGTTCAGAAACAAAACCAAAGAGTTTATTTTTTTGTTAATCCAAAATTCTTTGAGTTGATATTTATTCCACTTTTGTTGTACTCCTCATTTGATTTTCCAACCATTTTTCACTTTTACATTTTTTTAAACATTATTTTTTAGTTTTTTAACATTCATGAGCAATACGATCACAAATACACTGTATAATTGTTTCTGTTATGTGAAAGGTGTCTCATCCCACAAGTATTCAAGTCATTTAATTTAAGGCCAGTTTGACGAATTAAATGGAACTCGAAATTCTTAATTTAACATAAGGATTTCAGAGCGTATTCCCATTACTTGCTTCTGTTTCTTAATTTAAACTCACGATTTAAATTATGTTAACAGTAAGCATATACACGTAGACTGTAACAATAACGGAAATGCCTAATTAGGTGTTGATGTCATTTGATTTACGTGATCATTAATTATTTTGCCAATGTTTAGGGATTTTTGTTTGCCGGCACACTGAAATTGTTTTTGCAAATATAATGGATTCCCCATTACTAAAATAATATGGATTAGGTTAATTATTACTGATATACAGTGGACATTAATATATTAATAAAATTAACATATTGAACGTGAAAATGAAATGTTTTCCTATTTCAGCAAATTTAGCGAATAAGAATTGCCAATTCTCCTGTTTTCTGTAAATAAAATTAAATAAAATTTGAAGTTTTCACCTTTTGCTACGTCATTTCTCAAACAAAACCTGAACATTTTTCATTTGAAAAAAAATATCACTTGAAAAAAGAAATATGGGTAAAATTCCATGCCCGTACCACGAATTAGTCTTGGAGTACGAGCACTGACTCAAGTTTCGATTTGCGCTGATCTGATTGGGCAGAAACAGGTTTTGGAGTTGCTCAAGTATGGTAAAAAAAGGAGTGGTGGTATGGAGAAAATTACTTTTGCAGATATTTTGACGCCGCTAACTGTTTAATACAAAATCTTTTAGGTTTTACTTGCGGTTAGGCTTAGATTAACCATGCAAATATTTTCTCTAAAATTGCTCTAAAATTATAAAATCAGTCATAAAAATATAAGAATTCGATGGTGGTTTGAAAAAAAATCCAACACTACATTTTGTCAAAAAAAACCAAAAAAAACATGCATATTCGATTTCGTATATTTTTATGACTGAATAAGGAAGTACACAAAGATACGAATGTAATTGGCCAAAATCCACATGATTTTATCAAATTAACAATTTATTTAGGTATGTAATTAGGTCATTTTCTTAAAAAAATGTAGCTTTTCCTAAACGAGTGTTTTCAAACATCTGTTAAAACTCATCTACTATGTGTGTATTTAAAATTTTGGCGAAAAACAGAAAAAAATTAGGTTTAAGGTTCAATTTGGTTACATAAAAGGCTATATTTACATGTAGCTACCGGGGGATATCAAATTTGTTTGAATATCATTTTAAGTATCAATCAAATACTGTATGTAACTGTTAATTCAAATAATTTTGCTTCATAAAAATTATGGTTAAAATGCATTGCTATAGCATTGTATAGTCCGTTCAACATATAAAGAATAGTATCGGAGAATTTAATGTTGTGGCCTGTTTGCGATTAATCTTGACATGCCAGCCCCTTTTTTCCTTCACATGTGGCTTTCTCGATGCTGGAAGTCCTAATCTATAAGCTAAAGATTTTCAGGAAAAACAAGTAGGGAATAACTATTTATTATGATTTCATCAAACGCGCATCTCTTTAATACACGACAGCTGCATGATATTATGCAAAACAATGTTTTCGTCTCTTCGAACAACCGATTAATGTTTTTCTTCTCCATTTTCTTCACTCAGCAACTCGCCCAAGATTCTGATGAGGCAATCGAGACCCTGCAGGTAATTGTCGTCTCTCTCGGACGAGTCAAAGACGTGGGCAAAGTCTATCATTCGGACGTCGGTCAGCTGCAAGCAGGACGGAGAAACTTTTGCAGGTCCATCTGCACCATCCGAAGCCGGATCCAGCCTCAGACGCTTTCGTTTGGTGCTGTCCTCTGATGGCTCACCTTTGCTGGTCGCTTTGGTCAGCCGGTCAACCTGGTCATCCTGGCCGGAGACCAGCACGGAATCGGCGTCGTAGATGAGCAGCAAGGAACTGGCGTAGAAAGCAAATTTTTTCTGCGCTGCAAACCAACGCCGGATTTTCTGCAAGCGAAACAGGAAGCTGCGCACGATGGACGCATTGAGTCCGGCATCGCCGTTTAAGTAGAGACGAAATGCTGAAAAGACAATGGTAAGTGAAATTAGTGGTTTTCAGACATTTTGAAACGGGGAAGGTGATGTTCGAGTATTATGTCATTCAGTTTCGCAACAAAAAAATCTCCAACCATCATTGATAGTTTCCTCGTTGAGACCTTTTCCGTACTCCTTCCCTTTGCAAATATACTGCTGGGAGGGCAGGTGGAAGACCTGATGCAGGATCAACAAAACATCCATCAAAACACGATTTAGACACGAGAAAACGGACCTGGATGCAGACTTACTCTCATTCCAGGAATGCAAAATCCGAACGCTTTCGTGTGTTTGTATTTGCATTGCTCCCTGCGAATTTTCTGCTCGCTGGCCTCCGGGTCATACGTCCTCGCCCCCATCTTGATATCCAGAATGCATGGATGGTTGAAATTTTCAGTCAGATCCTCCAACTTGAGGTATTCTTAGGGAGTAATTTTTTTTAATTATCGACTTTGCAGCAGTGAAAAACAATAGAGGTCATCTATAAAGGACACCGAATGGGGAAGGAGTTCAAGGGATGTGGACGTCTGGTTTGTCAATTGTGGAATTTCAATTTTTTAAATTGAAAGGACTGATTGAAAACTGGGCAGAAGTGAGTGTTAAAGTGACATGTTTCAATGTTACAATTATTTCAATCTGACGCTTAGAAATAAAAGAAAATGAATATTAGATATTTGGTTCAATTTGAAATCATGTTGGGAGTCGAGACAGCATATTTTTACAAATCGGACCAGGCAGGGAGGAAGGGGGATGAGGGGACATGAAATTTATGAAAATTCCAAAAACTCCTTTATGGATGACTCCAACTATTTTTTTTTGTTGTTGTTGAAAAAAATCAATAGCAGAAATTAATTTTAAAATACAAGTACAAAAAAACGTAAAAAATTAAATGCAGTGATAAAAACGAGAATAAGTCGAGAAAATGCAGAATGATTTCATTTTTATTTTGAAACAAATTTGCAATGGCAGTGTCGAAGCCATGATCTCTGTCGAAGCTATAGAATCGAGCGTCCTAAGATGGCGTCGGACTGGGAAACTGGCATCACTTACTCTTTCCCCTATGAATAATCTCGTTGAACGATCAAATTTGGCATCACTTTGCATCTTGTTTACTGGCCTATCATGTTTATTTCCGGTCAAAAGTTCTAAACAGGCAGAGTTTCGGTCCTACCTTTCTTATCGGATTCAACGTTGAAAACGCCTCTGAATTCCGGCAACAGCGGCTTGAGCGAGGCCAGAATAGTGTCTTTTTGATGGTCATCCTTGAAGGCTTCAACGTAGAAATTCAATTCCCTAGGGCCTCTCGGTGGCGGAAGGATGGGTTTTAATAAGCTGCCATCTGCGTGTTTCATCATTCCTGATATCATTTAGCGGAGTGAAATGGAGACTCATTATTTTCTCAGTGCCGCTGTAATTTGCCGAATGACCCTGAAATGCGAGGTAGCGAAATTGAAGTACCTGGTTTGGACGAGCCTTTTTCAACCGCATGCCCAGCAATTTGCTTGGAAAATTGGCGCATCAACGGCACAGCGATGTCCGCGTCGTTGGCCATCTTCACATAAAAATTCTGATGTCGACTCGACAAACACGGTGAGTAAAAACACGAAAAATATCAACGAAAATAACGAACGGCAGCCATTCTGTCCAAGTTTCGCGAGTGCGTCACTAGATGGCGCTACGTGTCACGGCAAGGCTACAGCAAGCCCGATATCAGACACAGGTACATACATGTACATGTAGGTTATTTATTTTTAGGTTCGTAACTGGCTATCTGATCAGGGATGTGGCCGATGTGACAAATGTGACAAAATGTGACAATTTGAAACCTGTGTGACAAATGTGACAATTTGAAACCTGTGTGACAAATGTGACAAAATGTGACAA
>JAQFYZ010004174.1:0-11659 GCA_034695085.1 Cylindroiulus punctatus | reverse complement strand
CATTGTGAAACGCGATCGTGCGACCCAGACGCAACGTTTTGGTCGCGGCGTTCGAAACGCAAGCGTGGCCTTAGCCTAAAACATGTCTACCAGTATTTTATACGCACTGCTTTTGGTTCGTGAAAATTGCAGCATAAACCGCACCAGTAAACCTTTAGATATAGCCTTCACTCTGCATTATTTCGCTAAAGTTCACAATGACCAGTGGGAAATAATAAGTACATACATACATACATGTAGGGTTTTTAAGTTATACGTACATGTACTAATAAAATTTGATATTCGTTGTCGCTTCAATAAATTTATATGGACATACTGTAAACGTACTTTCTATTGTAAATGTATCAATCTATTTGCAAAATTAGACAAGCTCCCTCCAACACCATTGAAATTTTGAAAATTTGGAGTTGGGACCACACCCTCATTACTTCAAACACCGCACTGCCTTCGTAATTCTCGGAAGTGGGAGCTAATAGATTAAATGCGTGGCCGAAAACAGTTCGTGCCAGTGCTTAGATAATGAAATATTCATGCATGACTCCATTCCTGATAAACATGAGCCTGATCCAACGGTCTGATACAATTGTTTGAATGTCGAGGTGTTGATGAGACCACAAATCCTGTATGAATCATGCCCATGCATACTAAATTCAAACCCTATTTTTAATTTAAATTTGTTATGGTACGGTAATTCGATGCGTGTCTGTTATTATCGAATCCTCGAGTCCGGCATTTATTAAAGGAACACGCATTTGGGCAATAAATATACGCTAAACGCAGCTAGAGTAACTGTCTGTAATCACCCACACTAGCTTGTATGGTGGCAAGGTATCTCATGTACATTTTGGTGGATGTTAGACTCGTATAGTCCTTGAGTGGAGTATTTTATTAACACTGATCATTGTAGGATCAGAAGGGGTATATTTCAACTAAAGGTGATCCTGAAGCTTACCATGGAAAAACTTTTGAGGGCACTTTTGCTTTAATAAATCACGTCATATTTTCTCCTCAATGTGGACTGTGGTACGATTCATGCCATTTTCACTTTCTACAGTAGTCCTGATGAGATTTTATATTAATTTCCCTATGGCGCTTGGCGAGAAGCATTGGAATACAGAAACACTATTTTCTGTTGATATCCGGCAATAATAACGTTTTCATATTAATGAGTGCTTGCCTCAGAGAAAATATATTTGTATAGCGCATGTAACTAAATGGGGAATCCTCTGGCGAGGGAAAACCACTTATTAGCCCTGGAATCATCTCGGTGGACCATTCAAACCCAATTATTACACAGCTCAAATTTTACAGTGAAGAATAGCCACTGAACGATTTCTAAATAAACTTAAATTGTGAAGATATATAATTTTTTTTAATTAACGTTAGGTAGTGTCAGTTAACCCTGTAGGATGGAGGAATTTTTCAATAACCTGTGAAACAATCCAGAGATTCGAGACAACAGTTTTTGCTATCCTTTTTTGCTGTCCTATGGTTATGGGGCTACACAATGACAAACGACTGCATAAATGTACCCATCTGAAGTAGAAAAAATATACGATGGGAGTGAGAAGATGGAAGATGGAAGTTGTACCAAGAAGCCCGAAATAAGATAAGCACTTGTGAGAATTTTCACAGGAACCATTAATAGTATTTATTGGCTAATGAGTACGGTATAGCATACAGAACGTACTCGTATAACACACACATCCTTGCTCTAGAAGCTAAGATTCGATGGCACAATTTGTAATTCGGCCAACGAAGATGATGTCCCAAGAATACTGTATTTTATCGATGGAGCCATATTTCATCTAGGCTTGTCGTCATCATGTAAAAATCATTGGCTTCTTTGATAAGAGTATTTTATTTCGGTAATGCAATTATGTCTCTTTTATAGCATTTAGGAAGCTTATATAATAATTGAATTTTCGAACACTCCCTCCGACGCTAAGAATCTGATATTGATTTTCTTCTAATAAATTATGAATCTGCACTACATTTCCTTGCCTACAATTTTCAGTTTTTCATTCTTGATTTTGAATCGTGTCACTCCTCCAATGATTTCACAGATCAAGTCAATTATTGGCTGAAACTTATATGGGCAACTTATAGTAGATATATTTTAGTAAGAAAGATGTACATGTAAGAAAGCTCACACGTGAGCACTTCTCAATTTCAACAAGATAAAACTAATCATATTTCGAGTTTGTCCATTGGAGACATTGTACAACTATGCAGGTTTTCCATCGTGTTTATTCCACATTATGTTTTTTTAAAACGACTAATGATGTTGTTTTCGGTTCGTTTGTGCTTCCATGGTTCAGACTCCATGTAACACAGGTTTTATCCATACTTGCTACAATGCCTTCGGGCAATACCATTTAATAAACAGCCAAAACAATTTCATATGTTCATGCGCGTAGTTTACCTAGCTCAATAATGAACATGTAGATAGAGGGGAGATTATAATATAGATTTCCATAAGGCAGCTATAACAACTTCATGCATGCCTGAAATCTAGCATAAAAACCGCGCATTTATCAGTGTTGTTTACATATTAAGCATGTTTCCATGGAAATAGAAGCTCACGAATTTTGTATATGTAAAAGCAATTACGAATAACAAGAGACTATTTTTTAAAAAAACTGGCCGAAAAATAAACCCCCAATTTGTAGTCCTTTTTCACGCAAAGCCGAAAAGCCTATTCCAGTTTCTACCTGAAAAAAATAAACCACGTGTGTACGGTTATAAACAAACGTATAAACAGGAAGATCACAATTAGATAAGGGCGACCGCTTGAATTATCGGATTTCTCGCTCTTATTCGCTTCGTGATCACTGGTTTCCAAAGAGATTATTGCATTAACACTGAAAGTTTCCTCGGATTATTGAATTAGGGAGGCGTGCTCAACGACAATATACGTATTTCCTTTCCTAATTCTCTTCATGGGTTTTTCTGAGGATACGATATCGTATTACTGCACTTTTTACCAATGCACACACGTGTTTTGCATATCAAATGCATCGCTTATTTTGGACTACATGTAATTAGCCTAAAACGATTAATCCTACGCATGCTGTTGTTGCAAATGCTTTCAAGTTTCAAACTTTCATGGTTAAGAAAAAGAAGCAGATTAGAATACTGCTTATATAAGATGTAACATTATGGACGCATTTACTGTATGGTCCAAATACGTAAATGTAAGCACATTGTGGGGGAAAAGGCCAATCAAATTCGGTTAACAACAGAAACAATAAAATCAACCAATTTATATGGCAAATGATAAATAACGAAAGGCCATGCAGCTCCTCGACTTTTTTTACTTCAATGCAACTTCAGTTTAGTAATCAGGCCCAGTAAGTTAGAAAACATATTTCACATTTTGACCAACTGGGTACAAATTCTTGATACACTACACTTGAAGAAACAGCGCATGGTCCCCAAAAGAGCATTTAATGGCTTCGGCAATCAATAACTACCAGACGCTTGGAACTTTTTCAGAAAGTCTTCGTGTTGAATAATACAATCAGCAAGTCCTAACTCCCATGTTGCGTGATAACGAAGATAAAAAAAGCTAATTCCCATTTGGCATTAAAAAGTCTGAAAGTGTTGCAGTATTTGTTCATTTCGTCTTAGCGCTAGTTTCCAGACTCACGACATCTTTTGCAGTCGTAATTATCAAAGGAAATCACCACAGAGTCCATTTGGAGATTACGTTATCTCGTATACCGCGGTGTTTGACAATAAAAACGTAGATATTTTTTATTTATTAATCAAGGGATGAGAGAGATAAAGAAAAGTCCTTGATGAACCACCACAAAAAATGCCATTGCCTTTCAAGTGTAAATCGAAATTGCTGGCGAGAAAAGCTCCCCAGTTTTAGAGAAAACTGCTAAGTAATCTTTCTTTGCTTCGATGGATAAAATTGCAATTGGCCTACATCCGTCCTACATAGTCTAGCTGCTCGCAAATATTCCTATTGCTTTGCACTCAAATAATAACCCTGAAAGAATACATTCCCTCAAGTTTCCAAGACTGGCCTTTCAAACACATTCGATTGCTTCTAAATCCTTCGATAAGCTGCCACTCTGTATGGGCCCTCTTCAATTTCTTTCTCAGCTAAAGTAATAAAATGTAAGACCTCATGCTGTCTTTTGAATCCTGCTGCTAGGCCTCAGACTTCAACCTGCAGTAATAATTTACCTGCCTGATATACATGTATCAGAGTCAAGGGCTAATTAAGTTGTAGCTAATCGCATGGGCTAATTGAGTTTCTCTTCATACAATAATTCACTGTTTTACTCAATGGTTGCGATCCAAATATACGGTTTGTACTACTGCCCCACCAAATTTACCCTGATTAATCGGCTTCTATGGCAAATAATTTGGGACAGTTTTGAATGGTTCAATTAGGTAATGTCAATTGAATTACCAAAATCTATTTAGCCAGTTGCTTCGGTCAATGTATGCAGCAAATGTTTTGGAAAACTACTGTTTTGTTTTGGATTCAACTGCCATGGTATATTTCGATTAACTTTATACCTATAGTTTGAAGTACTTTTGGAAACGGTTTCATAGTCTGCGGGCTTAACAACGTTAATTGCATACATATACCCGTAGGAAATGCAGATTCCGGTAATTAGATTGGCTCTTCGCAAAGACACTACTACTAAACACACAAGACTTATAATTTAATGCAATGAGTGCTCTCTACATACAGTTGGTCCACAGTAAGTAACATAGGAAAAAATTTCAAAACTTCAGCCCATATTGAAATACAAGATATTTGGCAAATTTTGAACTCGATGGACCCATGAGGTCCAACTTCGAAAATTAAATGGTTCATAAAACAAAATTATATTACACTGTACATCGACTATTCATTGTTAACAAGCTGCCTTTAAGTAGGTCATGCATTCTGGGACATAGGGTAGACGCAATTAGCATGTAAACTGCTTAAACCGGCTCAACTTGGGATAAGCACGTGACGTACCGTTTCCTCTGTTTTTGGTGAATCTAAAAGCAGATGCAGCGAAGTTTCCTAATCCCCTAACCAGGTACAATTGCAAACGTACTGTATGTTGTATCTGGTTTTCAGCAAATCCAGAACTACCACACGTGCAAGTTAACGTTTACATGTAAACATTGTGAATGAGCTCGTTTTGAAAGTGTACCGAGCACAACCATTTCTTGGCGTTCAGTATAGAAACAAAATCCAACATCAACAGACAGTACAACTGTACAAGCATCGAACCAGTTTATGGAATCTATATAATATTTCACTGCGAAACCGAACTAAAGCTCCCATACAGCGATATAAAATCTTCGTCATCAGTCAGAAAACAACAGGCCTTTGTTCAGCAACCCGAAATGCCGGTTGGAGCTCAGCAGGTTGTCAACATTTCTTCGTAAAGATTGTTGAAGGATATCATTAGGAAAGGAAGCTGAGATTTCGCAAGAATACGTGTACTTTATGTGTGAAAGATGCAACGCGTAAATACAGTCCCCCCAAATGCGACGCCATTCGGAAGCAGCAGTCCTGCTCTTAAAATAACATCAGTTGCAGGCCTGCTACTCTGCTAGAACTCAACAGGAATTACATGTAATGTACGAGCTCGAACATATATGGTATGGCATAATGTCCATCAAGGACTACGCTTATATAAGAAAGGAAAAAGCTTTGATGGAACTAGTGGAGCCACTGAGTAAACACACAGCAAAGACAAACGAAAAGCCACCAATGTAAGAAAATTATCCTGAAACCACTTTTCAATTTTTGTAATGGTAAACTCTGCTTCAGTATTACGTTCTCTATTGCCTTTGGGACTATGCCTCTTAGAGTGCAGGTCTACCATACATAAATTTGCGATTATTACAGCATTTCCATGACAATAGTTGTACTTACGAGGCTATAGTTTGTCTTATTTCTTAGAGTAAAGGAAGGGCAAGTTGAGTTTTTGTACAGAAGGACCTAGGGGCGATTATGCAATTCATCGAGTTCTCGTATGATTATGCAGTGCAAACATTGATAAAAACCTAGGCACATGTACAACATGTAATCTCTGATAAAATACCCTTAAAAACTGTGCGTTATAATACCGATGCTGCGCCCAATCGTTACGAAAACAAACGTAGGTTTTAATTAACAAAAACGTATAATTTTAACATCTTTTGAAAGTAAATTCTGCATTGCTGTTATATTTTTATTTTAAAGTACTGTAGGTCCTGCATTTTTACCCGTAAAAATACTGGAAACTATCTTCCAGCCGTTTATCTTCCAACGTGTGTTCAGCCTTATCTCTAATGCAAAAAAAAAAAAAAGAAAGTTGAGCAGTTTTGTTCCGAAATTGGGCGATTATGCAAAATTGCAGATAGACCTTGAATCGTTATGGAATATAAGCACGGAAGCATGTTGAGACACCGTATAGCTTTGCCCATAAAATGCTTTTCAAATTTTGCAACTGACACTATATAATATCTTACACAAAAAACGTAGCGAATTTTTGATGTTTTTCTAACCAGTTTCAATTCGTTTCATGTTGGGCGAAACAGTTAAGCAGAATTTACAATAGTATCATTTCTAGAAAGCTTTCACTTCACAACTTTTGTTAAAGCTTCTCATTTCTCTCGATGTACGGGTTGTGTACTTCTCCATTTATCTTTCGTGTTTAAGAAATATGTTACACAAAAGTTAGCACGTGTAGCTTGATTCAGGTGTAACATTCCTAAAACGGTTCACACTAAATAAAAGCCATCCTAATTACAATGCAATTGAACACAGCTAAATTGGTTTCTTAGTGCCAAGTCAGTTTATACAAATTCGAATTCCATTACAAAATTACACGCATCGAAAATAGATTTGATCTCATAATCATAACGTTGAAAAATTGCTACAATGTCACTTTATTAACGAGCTTGATTATCGCCAAATGATTAATTCATTAATAACCGGTCATCTTTAAGGGAATGATACGCAAAACGCTCATCCAATCTATCTGCGAGATACATTGCCATGTAGCAAAATTTAATTAAATGCTCTTTTTAGATTGCTATAGCATACGAGCTATCATTCCTCGATCCAGAGGAGAAAAAAACCTTAAATACATAGATCAACTGGTGAAGAGACGAGAAGATTCATGTACGCCTAACGGCAAACTAAGCGTAAGAAGCTAAGGCAGTTTTTTCTTTAATCCCGACTGTTATGTTAGACGCTGATTAATAAAATACAAGATAAAACTTTCACATTTCAAAGATAATAGCGTAAGCGTTACTTGACGCAGACTCCTGAATGATGTTCGCAGTTTTATACTTCTCTATAGCACAGAAAGTGCGAAGGAAGATGTTTGCATTCGAAAACTGATGTGGGAAATTAATGTGCCAGGAAAGCCATGAAGTATTAAGTAAATATTTATAAGGAAACTTAACATATTCAGTATATTATTTTACAAAGTGTGTAGAATTAAGGAACAGTGATCTTTTCGTTTTCTAACTGTACATGTATGTAGTATTAAGCTTAAGCTGTACTTAAGTATGACGTGCAATGTAGTTTTGCAGTGCTGTCGAGTAATGTACAAATGTAAATTTTTAATCGCAAATATATTCACGAAGTTCATAATCATTACTTGGCATTGGTTAGAAAAATAATTTAATTCGTTGGGAATTTAATATTGCAAATTAACTGAAGTTACAATATCAACAAACCTCTTTAAACCCCTCATAGCAGTACTTCAGTTAAGCATGTTGAGTACATGCATAGATAATAATTTTATTCCAATGCTGAAAAACACCGATTTTCAAATGCATCAATGTCGACATATGTCATGGGCGGATCTGGAACAGATGCATTTTCGACATTGACAAAGACCTTCTCTTATTTATGGGGGTCTAATAAAATGCCAGACTTTCTGCTCTTCTATGCCAACAAATCCAAGAGTGCATAGTGATTATTAACATAAAGTCAATCGAATTTATCACTGTCATAATGCCTCAATGGACTGATTGCTGGCCATGGGCCACCAAATTATGTAATATAAGTACACAATCATCGTCAGCCTGACGTATAGCATTAAGATAATTTAAAAATATCCACAATCTCAGCAGATTTTCTATACAGAATTTGGCTGCGGACACTAAATACTTTTTTCATTTCCACTTTTCGTCATGCGTGATTCATATTATCAAGGGTTATGAAAATTTAAAGTTTTTCTAGTAATATTTGACATTTAAACAAAAAGCGTGGCTACATTTACCAGTAGCTATAGCAGTAATCGCACCATGTGAACAAGAAATCATTACAGTGACTTGTCACGCAAATTGATCTCAGAAAATTGTATATAAAATAAAAATAAACTATTTGCAAAACTTGTTACAGCCGCTTGCCACATCATTTCCACTTTAATAATTACGTCACAATGAACCAACTGTGCCTGGATAAACTGTTTACCGTAAATATATCCAAAATCTTCAAATTTACATTCTGAAGATTCCCACACACAACAACTGTGGAACAACCAGACGGGTTGGCGGGTTGGCAAATAGTGTAAAAAACTTTTAGGGATGAAAACTTTACTGTTCGAACCAAAAATCAACTTTTCGTTAATTCTGGCTGATTTTAAAAAGTATTTGTACAACGCCTATGGATCAAAATTGCGCGTAAATACATCTAGAGAGAATTCATGAACAGATGGCTTTTCAAAGGCACATATTAAATCCCATGATAAGCCATTAGTTTTGACTTAGGACAGCGATATGCTTTCCAAATTCCACTAACGTATGTACCATTAAAGCTGAGCATAATCATTCCAAGATCACAATTACTTTAACGAGTTCGCAATAATGAAAGTGAAACATTACTCTATAGTCTATAATCTCGATGCATCTGAATGCGTGGAGCTTATCACAGATATTTACGTGTTTTCAAATTTAATGAGCGCTGCATGCTATTCTCAATAGTGCACAGGCCAAAAGCTTGTCGATCGCCATGCAGAAGTGCCTCGTTAAATTTTATTACAGGCTACTGAAATCCATTTCTCAAAAGCGAGGCATAACGCAAATGCAGACGTATGAAGGGTTATCTGCAGAATAGCCGAGCTATGCACAGATCCTCTAAAGAATCGCCTATACATCAACCAGATTTTATAGAATATGTGTGAAAGGGAATGTCGCAAGTGAATATTGCAAAAACAAACATCCCATCTTTCTCGCAGACCCATGCATCTGGTAGCTTTATTTTTGATTTTTTTTTTTACATTTTTGATGACTATACTGTTGTACACCACTAACAAACTCGACAAAATGTCACCAAAGGCCTACGTTTGTTTCAGATGCTGACATCGAAATCTGTCATTCTAAACAACTGGTCAAAATGAATTGCCAAGAAATTAACCGAGAAAATAAAAGGGCTGCTGGCAAGAAATAAAAAGCATTTTCTCTGAATTAATGTTTGCAAAATAGCAGCTGCTCGATTTCGTATATAGCCTTGCATTTAGTTCAGATGTTTACGTCAAATTTTAGACATTTCAAGATTTCAGCCTTCAGATTTTTTCAAGAAAGTTGTTCAGAAACTTTCAATTTGGTGTCAACTTTCGACGTCATCATTAGATCGCCAGCTACAGTAGAACACAACACAGTCACGCCATGAGCTCTACAAAACCCATATCATTTCATAAAATCACAAAAATTACATATCAGATCATCGCACTTCAGTGCATTCACCACGGAAAACTGCAGTTATCTCCATTTACACACAGTGTACCTGTATTTGATATCCTGCTTGCACTGCATAACGATGCATGGTTTAAAGATAGTTAAATGTCCGCATTTGGGCACAATTAGAAAACATTGGAATATTAATTAAATCAACTCAGAGGTGGCAGAGGTGCAAGTCAACCAGATCATCCAGGGGGTGACAATTATTGATGACACTGGGTCGGCGATTGAGGGGTGGAAATGATACATGTATATATTAACTTCTGAATCACATACATGTACATGTATATAATGTACAGTACATGTACAGTGTAGGTCACAGATGGACAAAAATATAATAGGCCTATATCGTTCGAGCAAACTGGAAATGATTAAGTCATAAGATGCTACACAATGTTTAATTTTTCAAATTCCACCTTTTGGGACAGATTCGTTACGCAATCACATGCTGCCATTACTGTAATGGCATTTGACATTAGCCTGAAAATTGTTGCGCAACGCTGCGTCCATATAAGGTCACGAAATCGTTTAACGTGATTCTGAACAACATCGATCAACAGAATCCCTCGATCAATTGTTAAACATTGTCAATCACAATTCCAGAACATTTCAAACCCAGCATACCCAATCATTATGACACCGATGCACCGCAATTAAGGCGCAACACGTGTCGATGGAGAAATCCTCCAATTAAATCGTTCAGGCGATTAAATGCGATTGCAGAACGGGTTGGTGCACGCATGTAATCGCCCGGCAATCTTAACCCCCAATAATGGAATGATTTTCAGAAGCATGCTCCGTATTCGAGTCATTGGCCCTACCTTGCGTTGGCTAGCGCCTGGAGCGCAAAGACGCCGAAAATTCTCCAGACGTCCATGAGGTCAGAGAGTCACGATTGGCGAGGTTCCTTGAGGGCGTCGACACCCGAAAATTGGTCGTTAGCTAGGGGCAGCTCGTATCAACTACTCCGTTCGAGCTCCGAGGTTTTCCGAGCGAATGGTCATTGGGCTCGCACATGGATTCAGTCTTGGCGCCGCATCATTCCAGCTGGGCCCCTACTGGCGGAGCCCCAGAAGCGTGGGATTTGGACGCGGCCGATTGGCTGCCAAAGTTTACGATCATCTCCCGCCACAAAGGACCATCGGGGTAAAAAATTCAGGGAAAAGTAGTGATCCGGCGGAAGTTACGTGTTAACTAGCGCCGCGTCGAATGAACTCTGGGAAGGACAGGTTGGGAAATTCCCTCGAAATGGGATCGATTCAACAGGCCCTCTACAAGCCAGAACGTGCAATGATCCAGCGCGCTGGCAAAAGCACCTCGAAAAAGTGAAAGATGATGGGAGGCGGCAGCACCGACTATAGCGCGAGCATGGACAGGAAATCTGCATGGTCTGGATCTGAGCTGTGCCGATCCAATTGTTGGAGTTAATTAAGGATTTATTCGCCCTGTACGCGGAGTTTGATTAGCGACGAAATTGAGTCGACCAGGAAAGGTCACTGGTGCCTGGCTAATTGCGCCAATGCGCCCGGTGTTCAGTGACTCGTCTCAGCTTGTTTATCGAAAACAGGACACAAAGGGATGTCGTGGAAAAGCTCATCGGTGCAAAATTTGTCAAATAGGGCCAACTGCATTGAAAAAACTCGAATCACGTAGTTCAACTATTTGTTGAATCGAGCAAAGTTGACCAACTACCTGCATACACCCCCCCCCCTTTCCTCCCCAGAGGATGGAAGGATCCAAAGATATCAATTTGAACAATGATTTCAAAATCAGATTTCACTGGAAAAAAAAAATAGCAAAATAAAAAATATAATAAGAATAAAGAATTAACATTTTTAATTTCTTGGTCGGCATGGTATTTAGTAGATAGTATATAGTAGATCGACCTTAAACCTCCCATAGGGTAGGCGTGACGTTTCGCAGTTTTAGCTTCCACTTCTTAATTTTTAAAGGG
>JAQFYZ010004173.1:0-11659 GCA_034695085.1 Cylindroiulus punctatus | reverse complement strand
ATAAGTCAGGGAAATTTACTTGGGTTGGTCAGGGAAAGTCAGGGAAATGATTTTGTAAATTTGAGTATGAACCCTGATGGAGTACCAGGAACAACCTTTGGATCTGTCCGTCAACATCCAACCACCTCCCATTTCCGGCGATGTAACCCCTGCTCCAGACGTCACTTTCACAGACGAGCCTCTGGACCTTAGCCAGGAATCTTCACAGTTTCCCTCCCCTGCCAAACAGAGAAAAATAGACAATGGCAGTGGCACGGAAGCATCTCCTTTGGCTGCCGGACCCGACACGATGGACAGACTGTCTTCAATGATGGTCAAAGAAAAGATTTCTCAGTCGCCTTCTCATTCTTCCTCAATGGCGCCTGGCGTTTCCTGGCATACTCACATGTATAAAGAGCACTTTGAAGGAATATAGTATTCCTTCACGCAATCTGTTGCAACTCCCAGTATGGCCATATTCCAAGCAGGTATGGATGCATATATTCATCATTTGCATGGAATAATACCCGTACAGTAGAACTTCGATTATCTGGGCCTCAATAATCCGGATATTCCGGACCTATCACCCCAAAAAATTTGGTTGGTGTGAACGCTGATGTGTACATTGCGGTTAACACATTAATACATGTATGTATTGTTTAAGAAGCATTATGCATTGTATTTGACACTGTTTCTGTCGTTATTGTATGTATGAATGTATATATACTACCGTGTTTTCCCTGTTTCATTGAAATTTCCATAAATTCTTTCAAAAATGAGTGTTTTTTTAATAGAATTCGATTTTCGGACCACCCTTGGCCGCGACCCAAAATGCGTTATACATTAATCCCTGTACATTTCTGTGGACTAGGGCCCACCTATCGAGGGTCTGACCTCGGCCAATCCTCCAGTGAGATTGACACTATCAGTGAGTTGGCCAGAGAAGGTGGCGTTCAGCTGGAGATTGATGAGTCCGATGACCAGAAAAAGGTAATCTTGCTCCAAAAGAGCTGGATTTAGTTGCTCGAAGTTTGGTGGATGCCTCACACTTACCTGAATTCGACCTACCAAGACGGCCCTACTAATGAGTATAAATTACACATCATAATTACACTATTATTCATCAGGTCGATGATGATGATTCGAGTCCTGGAGAAGATGCGTGAAGACAAGGCGACTACCATTGAGGACGTCTTGGGATTTCATGATGGATTACTAAGAGGGCACACCTGTCTTTGATCACTGGTCACTGTGAGAACATGTGCAGCATACCACGTTCTGAGTGAGCACATGCGCGCACACGTGCACATATTTATCAACAGTTTCTACGTGAAAATCGGATGTTCGTTTTGGTCACACGAGTGACACGACCGATTCTCTAAGCAGTTACTAAGCCTTTTTTTAATCGTCAAATAATTCATTCATTTATGGTTGATCTGACGATATAGTAATTAACGGGCAATGTTCTATAAGCGTCACAGAAAAGTGCTACTTTGAAATGCTTTGCTAATATGTTATCACGCAACTTATCACACACAGTATTTCATTTTTGTAGTAACTGATTATGAATTTTGGTCTTTTAAGTTGATTTGGATAGTAACGTCCGGCTTGTTAACATGACGGGTCTCAAGAGCATACCGCACTCGAACTTATACGCTGTTTCCAGATCCTGTTGGCCCATGTACAAAAATGCAAATTTTCACCATAGCTACAAAAGGATAAATGTTTCTGCTGCTGATTGAACGCACCGAAAATTGCTTTAACCAGCGTACAGCAATGGGATTTTATACTGGAATGTCGATATTGTGGATTCTTGATCCAGGTCCAGAAAGTTCAATTATTGTGTCGAATTACTTCAGATCGTATTCTGCAGAACATTCTGACATTACCTATTCGATCCTGATGACGCATAATCTATGTTGCGCCTGTCTTGGAGATTTAGCTCGATGTACACGTACATGTACATGTAACTCATGTTCTTGCTTGTTAAATTAAGTGTTAAATCGTATCCCTGGTATTTTTAGCTTTGATGCAGTCTATCGGCACGCTTGCTTTTTACACTGATATTAACTTCCACTCCCATCTTCAGCAGATCATCCAGTGTCTAAAAACTGCTTCTTTAGCCATCATTAACCAACCAATCATTAACAAACCATTGATTTT
Source organism: Cylindroiulus punctatus (assembly GCA_034695085.1). Lineage (NCBI taxonomy): Eukaryota > Metazoa > Arthropoda > Diplopoda > Julida > Julidae > Cylindroiulus > Cylindroiulus punctatus. The sequence continues at coordinate 9,517 of JAQFYZ010004173.1, read as the reverse complement.
GGTTTTCATCTTAGCAATACTCACTTTCTTCTAATTTCGAAACCAAACTTAGTGTTCCTTCATGGTAGGAACAGCTTGAATAGACAAATGGCAGACCAGTATATGACCTACATGTAGCAATTTAAGTTTCCATGCTCTTAATTTTATTTTTATTTTTATTATTATCCGTTTAGTTGCTCTTAATTACTATTTGGTAATATTGTGTCAGCATTAATTCCCTTTGTAATTAAATTTAGTTCCTCAAAAATTGTCGATTTTGCACCCTAAGAGACTACAGAAGAGGAACGTTTGTAATTAAATTTACGTAAGAAAATAAACTGCACCAAAATTATTTTTTTTCCGAAACTTTATGCTACAATCTTAGTTGCAGCAATATCGCAATGTTGTTTTTCATGCTGCGCGATAGTTTTGTTTTGTTAAACACTTTAGATACATGCAGTATTCACTCGAATTGACAGCACATGTACGAGACAATGTTAAATGGTATTTTTTGTTCTGGCAACAGTTCAAACTGTTGTCTGGAAATGAATGCGTAATTATTAAGATAAATTTGGGTTATTTGCGTAAGTCCAGGGACGTTCACATATTGTCACGTATGACTTTTCCCTTTACTTCAGCCATCATTTGGCTATACCCAATTTACCCAAATTCTCATTCCCCTTTTGATGATGACGTCCGCTATCCAATCGATTTTTTATTTGGTAATAATGACATACTAAAACCTAAATAATTTTTGATGTCATACGGGTCTAATCATCTCATTTGCATGTAACCTCGATCAGCCAATCAGATGAACTGTAAGTGTATAAAGTGACATCCAAACTTTGAACTATTTCGGGCATTTTATGCAAATTAGCTATCACCAACTTTTTCTTAACGTGCAGGAATGCCGCTATATATTGGCTTCAGAAAAAATTGGTTCTTAATTGGTAACGTTTTGACGCTGTTTAGTGTCACTCGAGGTATTGAGACGGTAACACGTCTTGTAGCGTGGCACTTTGTTACGAGGTGAACGACGAGAAAATCCGTGAGTTTCAATTGCCGTATTTTATAGAAATTTTTTTTGCATTGTGGACATCCGAAACTTTCCATTTTCGTATTTGTGAACGTGTTGAACATAAAGGATTAAGCAGTCAGGCGCAAAGCTAACATCGATTTGGATGACGTTTTTTAAATTTTAAAGTGAAAACAAATTTAACAATTTTGCATGATGTTAAAAAAGTCTAGATACAAAGGTTGTCAACTATGTATTGCAACACGCTGCTGAGAATAACAATCGATTACGAATGTGTGGGTGGAGTCCCACATGTTGTCAACTAGAGTCCAAACAAAAGGGCGTTAGGTCCCAAAATCGAAAGGGTCGTTTTGGACGTACATGTACACTAAGTGATATATCCCTTTATTCAAAATTCAAATTTTCGAGGGTTAATGTAACAAATGATGATCTGCAAGCAAAAGTCACAAAAGTTGCCCAGTTAACGATTTATTTGCGTGTGAAATATTGTACTTCTCCTGGAGGATTGGCCAAGGGTCTGTTTCAATTACTGCCAAAGTGGCGCTTTTGATTTTCGGACCTATTGCCCTATGCTTGGGACTAGTTGATACATGTAAATCCACCCACGCATTCTTAATCAGTTGTTATTTTCAACACGTGTTGCAATAAATTAGACGCTGTACATTAAATATTCCATTTCCTGCTGGACTTTCAAGCCTCAAACTACTGATCCAGGACATCGGTACGATCATCCTTCACTAACATACTGGAGTAACATCTGCGAGCCACCATCCTCATCTCTCTGGCTGGACAATGATTCCCAATAATCCCAAAGACTCCTCGGCACCAAAACCTCCCACTGCCACCACCAAAGAGCCTGGGCAATCTCCTGATGGTGATGCTAAGAATCGACATACTCCCGAAGCGGAGGTAGTGCAGGAGGTCGAACCGTGTTTCACCCCTCCAATGGCCAATGGCCAAGACCCAACTTCCCCTTTCCAGTCTTTACGTTCAACTATTGCCAACATCGCTAACTCCCTGTACCTCAATGGCGATTCTCCTACGCCCAACAAAACTACTTCCACAACTGAAGCTTCTTCAGTAAACAACTCATCCTCGACGAAGGATTTGTGGCCGAATCTTAGACGTTTACTGACGTGGAAGACGCCCTATAAACAACCTCCCATTTCCGGCGATGGAACTACTGGCCGTCATTTGCCCCCTGGTCCAGATGCAACTTTCACAGACGAGCCTCTGGATCTTAGCCGAAAATCTACACAATTTCCCACCCCTGCAGAACAGAGAAAAATAGACAATGACGATGGCAGTGGCCTGGGGGCATCTCCTCTAGCGACCAGACCTGATAATATGGACAGACAGTCTTTAACAATGGCCAAGGAAAACAATTTTCAGCCACCTTCTCACACTTCCTCAACGGCGCATCACGCTCCCTGGTTCGTTGCTGAAGACATCATGTCAATCGAGAACGTTAAAGCTAGAATCACGTATTGGTTTTCTAAACTTACTGAAACTCCCAAGATCGATCCATTCCAAGCAGGTATGGTCATATGTACATCAGTGGCATGGAATAATACCCGCATGCAGAGAACACGTTGTTGTGTTCCCCAATTAGCAATAATCCCATATTCCAGTCCAGACATTTGTGCGTTGCCAATTAATCCCTGTACATTTCCGTGGACTAGGACCCAGCTCTCGAGGGTCTGACTTCCACCAATTACCAGGCCGTGATACGATGAGAAACATCAGGGAATATGGCTATCAGTATCAAATTGAAGAGTCCAGCGACCAGAAAAAGGTGAGCTTTTTCCAAATGAGCTGGAATTAAATGCTCGGTGTTTGATCGATGCCTTTAATGACAAGACGGTCCTGCTAACAAGTGTAAGTTATGCGCATGGTTCAATTTCTTGTTGTATTCTTCATCAGGTCAATGATAATCCTCCGTTAGAACCTTATGATTCGAGTTCTGGAAAAGATTCGTGAAGACTGTCGCTCAGGAATTCTTGGTTCGCATGGTGGACGCCTAAGAGTTCATGCCTGTCTTTCATCACTGGTCAGTGTGAGAACATGTGCAACGTGCCACGTTCTCTGAGTGAGCAGATGGACATACACGTCTACTCGTTTACCCAAGTTTCAACATGAAAATCAAATGCCGTTGCTGCTCACACGACCTTTCCTCTAATCTCTTTTTGATTGTCATAAAATGCATCCATTTATGGTTGATTTGACGATGTATAAATTGACCAATGTTGTTTCCCTAACCTCAAAGAAAATAGCTAATTTTAAATGCTCTGCTGTTGCTATGTTATCCCATACTCTATTAAACTTCTGTAGTTACTGTTTATGAATTTTCGTGATTAAAGTTGATGTGGATAGAAACATCCAGTTTGTTTACCTATGACAGGTCTCAAGAGCATAGCGCCCGACCTTATTCGCTACTTCCAGATCCTTTTTGTCCAAATGCAAAAAAAAAAAATATTTTCACCATAGACCTAAAAGGAGAAAAGGTTCGCTGTTGCCTGAACGGACCGACAACTTTGTAAAACTTGAAGTACCGTATGCAGCACTGAGATATTTTACTATAATATCGATATTATAGATTCTTGATTCGGGTCCAGATAGTTCGATTATTCTGTCAATTTGCTTCAGCTCTCAGTTCAGTAGAGCTCGTATTTTGCATAACATTCTGATGTTATACAGTATAGATCCTGTTGACGCATAACCAATGTTGTGCTTGTCTTGGAGATTAAGCTCGATATAACTTGTTCTTGCTTGTTAAGTGTTAAATCATATCCCTGGTATTTTTTAGCTACGATGCAATTTTTACAAAGCTATTTGCTTTGTAACTGGTATTGACTTCCACTCGCATCTTCAGCAGATCGTCTTGTGTGTAAAAACAGCTTCTTTAGCAATCATACGACCAACAGCTCTGTTAAATTAAACTAACATAGTTGACACAGAACCACACAAGTTCAATCGTAATATTATTTTCCAAACCATGTAATTTGGTTTTCAACACAGCAACCATCACTTTTTTTTTTCATTTGGAAATTATCTGGGGCAAGCTTGGCTACACTGTACTTGTTTCTTCATTGTATCGACAGCTTGAATAACCTTATTTCTAAATATCGTAATCTATCCTAACTTCTCCTATAACCTACATCTGTACATATTAACTAACTTAAATTCCTTACAGTTGTGATAACAACTTGACATCAAAGGGGCTTTGATTAATTTCCATGAGCTTGGCTGTTATTGATAATAATAATATTATACAGTGTACATACATGTACTGTACATTGTATGTCAACATTAATTCACTTTATATGATTCCTAGAATTAGATTTAAGTTATTATTTTTTCTCAAAAATCGTCGATTTTGTCCCTAAAGAGACTACCAAATGAAAACGATTGTAATGTAATTTACGTAAGAAAATAAACTGAGCCCAAAATACACTGTATTTTCAGTTTCCGAAGGTTAATTACTGTATTCTACTATTTTGCATGTACAGCTGTAGTTGCATCAGCAGTTTGAAAGCTGGAAATGAATGCGTGATAATTAATACATTATTAATGATCGGAAGCCCAGGGACATTAAAATATTGTCGTTACATTTTCATATTACTCAGAAATTTCAGGTACACGTACATCCTGATGGTGAGGGTGAGAGGTACAAGGGTTGCCAATAATTATTTGGTTTGTGATATTGGGTTATTTGAGGTTTCTTTAAATAACGTTTTCTATAACTGCTTCAAAGTTTGAGGGGTGTTTCATTAAAGCATTTTGTACAAAATGTTTATCTTGGTTTTTTAATACTTCAGTTGTTTTCGGCGTTATTCATGAAAAATAGCTATTGCTAATACTTTTTGGAGCCACTGTATGTCATCATTCGTCATCAATAATGACCCTTTCCCCTTTACTTCAGCCATCAGTGTGTCATCGTTTGGCGGTACCAAATTTACCCAAATTTTTCTTCCCCTTATGATGATGACGTCCGCAATCCAATCGATGATTTTATTTGGTTATAATGACATACCAAACGTCCATTTCGCGTGCCTGTGAATGGCCAACCTCAATTTTTGATGTCATCCAGGTCACCCAATGTCATCATCTCATTTGCATTTAACCTCGATCAGCCAATCGGGTATAATCGTATAAAACAGTGTACCAAACTTTGAACTATTTCGCGCATTTTATGCAAATTGACTATAATCAACATTTTCTTAGGTTGGAATGCTGTTATAATCGCTCCAGAAAAAACCTCGTTACTTTATGAATCTGTTTAGTGTGAAGCGAGGTGTAGAGACGGTAACACGTGCTGTAGCGTGATACTTTGTTACGAGGTGAACGACAAGAAAATCCGTGAGTTTCATTTGCCGTGTTTTATAGAAATTTTTATCGAATTTTTGATTCCCGAAACTTTCCATACTCGTCTTTTTTTGGTAGAGGAGTCATTCGGGTGAGTAGCCATTTAAACATCAAGGATTACACACAGTCAGGCACAAATATCCTTCATCATTTTGGATAACGTTTTTACCTTTTCAGGTGAAAAACAAAATTAACTATTTTATAGGATGTTATAAAAGTGGGTGGGGGGCCACATGTTGTCAAATAGAATCCCAACTAAAGGACATTAGGTCCCTGTGAGACCTGAATTGGGCGAAATTCGGGTCGAAATTTATAGTACGACCCCGAAATCCAAAGGCCCTTTTGGACTTAACAGAACTTGCCCTTTATTCCAAATTTGCAATTTCGGGGGTTAATGTAACAAATGATGATCTGCAAGCGAAAGTCACATATATACTGTACGATACAAAGTTAACGATTTATTTGCATGTGAAATACTGTACTTCTCCTGGAAGATGCTCCCTCCAGATAACATGCAGCCCTCCATCCACATACGTAATCAATTGTTATTTTCAGCTTATGTTTTCCAATAAATATTTTACGGTCTCTATATCCAGACTTCTTAACACCGGGTAAATCAAATATCCCATTTCCTGCTGGACATTCAAGCCCCAAACTACTGACCCAGGACATCGGCACGAACATCCTTCACTGACATACTGGAGTAACAGCTGCGAGCCACCATCCTCATCTCGCCGGCTGAACAATGAAACCCAAAAACTACTCGCCACCAGATCCTCCCACTGATACCACTAAACAGCCCGGACAGTCTCCTGATGGTGCCGCCGAAGATGAGCACACTCCTGAGGCGGTGGTCGAACCACATTCCACCCCTCTTGTAGCCATCCCTGCTGCAGATGACCATGATGCCATCGTCAATCCTGTTGAATCTTCCTCCACTAACGTCTCTAGCAACAACAGCAACTCCAACCCCAGTGAGACCACAATGTCCAAACTAACTGCGTATTTGTTATCTACGTTCATACATGTAGGTAAAAACATTTTTGGTAGAAAGTCAAAATCCGAACAACGTCTGTCCCCCGGCACTTCCAGCGCTTCTGAAGAAGAGTCGGGACGTGGGGAAGCCTCTCAGACGACTGACGGAGCATCAAGTATGTTGCCCGAAAAACTCACACAGCTGATAGCCCCTGTTAAGAAAATCCGTTCACAATTATCCGATATGGTTCATCTCTACATTTACGGGACTTGTTCGTCCGACGACACAACTTCCACAACTGAAGCTCCTTCCGTTGACAACTCAGCTTCGGCATCTTCCTCGACGATGCTCGGAGATTTACTAGATAGCCTGGATGCAAAACTTGCGGATCCGTCCTTCCAAATGGAACGCCCTCCTTCTGGCAGTCGTTTGCCCCATGGTCCAGATGCAAGGAGCAAGAGCATGGATGAAAAACCTCCGGATCCGTCCGTCCGAAGAAAACGGCCTCCCTCTGGTCGTCCTTTGCCCCATGGTCCAGATGCAAGGAGCAAGAGCATGGATGAAAAACCACCGGATCCTTCCGTCCGAAGAAAACAGCCATCCTCTGGTCGTCCTTTGCCCCATGGTCCAGATGCAAAGAGCAAGAGCATGGATGAAAAACCTCGAGATCCGTCCGTCCGAAGGAAACTGCCTTCCTCTGGCAGTCATTTAATCCCTGGTCCAGATCCAAGAAGCAGGAGCATGGATGAAAAACCTCCGGATCCGTCCGTCCAAAGAAAACGGCCTTCCTCTGGCAGTAATTTGCCCCATGGTCCAGATGCAAGGAGCAAGAGCATGGATGAAAAACCTCCGGATCCGTCCGTCCAAAAGAAACGCCCTCTATCTGGCAGTGATTTGCCCCCTAGTCCAGATGCAACTTTCACAGACGAGCCTCTGGACCTTAGCCGGGGATCTGTGAAGGTCACTTCCCCTACAAAACAGAGAAAAATATGCAGAGACGATGACGATGGCAGTGGCACGGGGGCACCTCGAGCTGCCAGACCCAGTACGATGGACAATCAGCCTTCAAAGATGGCCTATATAAATATTTCTCTGTTGTCTTCTCGCTTTTCCTCAATGGCGCCTGAAGCTCCCTGGTACGCTGTGACCATGCCATTCAAAAAAGTGAAGGATAAAGTCGGGAATATCTTATCGCGACCTGCTGAAGAAGCTGAAGAAGTTCCCAGAAGGACCCAATTCCAAGAAGGTATGGACATGTAAACATCAGTGGTATGGGATAATAACCGCACGCAAAGTACACGTTGTTGTGTTCCCCAAAAAGCAACAATCCCATATTTTTCCAGTCCAGACATTTGTGTGTTAACCATTAATTCCTGTGCATTTCGGTGGACTAGGGCCCAGCTCTCCAGGCCCTCAGAAGAGCAGGAGTGAGACGATGGACAATGCCAGTGAATTAGCCAGGGAAGGTGACGGTCAGCTGGAGAATGGTGACCAGAAAAAGGTGAGCTTGCTCCAAAAGAGCTGTAATTACACGCACATTAGGTGTTTGGGGTTAAATTTTGTCGATGTCTCAGTCACTTAATTTCCTGCTTTCAACGTAACAAAACCACCCCAGCTTATGAGTATGAATTACGCACATGGTTCAATTTGTTGTTGTACTATTCATCAGGTCAATGATGATGATCCTCCGTTGCAAACTGATGATTGATGGCTAATGATAAATGATGATGTGAGGACTGCCACACAGGAAGTTTTGGGATCGCATGGTTGACGCCTAAGAGGGTATAATTGTCTTTGTTCACTGGTCTGTGTGAGATCATGTGCAACATGCCGCATTCTCTGAGTGAGCAGATGCACATCCTCGTACACTCATGCACTCAAGTTTCTACATGAAAATCGAATGCTGTTGCTGTTCACTCGACCTTTCCTTGATAAACTCTTTTGAATCGTCTTGAAATTCATCCATTTATGGTTCAATTGACGATATAGAAATTAACCAACGTTGTTCTCCTAACACAGAAAAACGCTAATTTTAAATGCATTGCAGTTGTTTGTTATCAGATACTTATTTCTGTAATTACTACTTATGAATTTTCGTGATTCATGTTGATGTGGATTGAAACATCCAGTTTGTTCACCTGACAGGTCTCAAGCATAACGCACCTGACCTTACCCGCTGTTTTCACATCCTATTTGTCCATATGCAAAAATGCAAATTTTCACCATAGACACAAAAGGGCTTGAAGGGACCGACAACTTTGTCAAACTTGAATATGTACCTATCCGCACGCAGCTCTGGGATTTTTTACGAGAATCTCGATATTTCAGATTCTTGATCCGGGTACAGAAAGTTTAATTATTTATATTATGTCGAGTTGCTTCAGCTCGAAGTTTAGAAGAGCTGGTATTTTGCAGAACATTCTGACATTACCTATTAGATCCTGATGTCTCATAATCATTGTTGCGCTCGTCTTGGAGATTTAGCTCGATGTAACTCTTATTCTTGCTTGTTAAATGTTAAATCGTGTCCCTGGTATTTTTTTCACTTCAATGCAGTCTTTCAGCTCAACTGTTGTCACTGATATTGACTTTCATTCGCATCTTTAGCAGATCATCTTGTTTAAAAACTGCTTTTCTAGCAATCATTAACCAAACGTTTTGTTAAATTAAATTAGCAGAGTTAACACAGAACCACAGAAGTTCAATTGTATAATTATTTTCACAACCACCGATTTTGTTTTTCAGCTCGGCAACCATCACTATTCTCATTTCGAAATCACCTGGAGCAAGTTTAGCCACTTGTTCGTTCATGTTAGGAACGGCTTAAATAGACAAAAGTTCTTATCGTAACCTATCCTAACTTCTCATAAAACCTAAACTAACCCAACTTCCTGATTGAACAATTTCCAATTTACTTACTAGTAGTTGTGCTAACGACTTGACATCAAAGGTGCCTTGATTATGTTTAACTGTTATTTGGTGATATTGTGTCAACATAAAATCACGTTATTTGACTTCTAGAATTGGATTTAATTTAGTTTATCACAAAAATCATCAGTTTTGTCCACAAAGAGATTACCGAATATTAAGGGCCATTACAGGCCGTTTGAAAAATCCCAGTGAATTTGGGGACACCCCTGCACTCCATTCAAAACACCTTG
>JAQFYZ010004172.1:0-11663 GCA_034695085.1 Cylindroiulus punctatus | reverse complement strand
AAACTTGTAGCAACTGATTGAAACTTGTAGCAACTGATTGAAACTTGTAGCAACTGATTGAAACTTGTAGCAACTGATTGAAACTTGTAGCAACTGACTGAAACTTGTAGCAACTGATTGAAACTTGTAGCAACTGATTAAAAGTCAATCAACTGGTTGAAAACTGGAGTTAACTGAATATAACCAGCTTTCAATAAAAAGAAAACTTGCATTTACTGATGATGACCTTGTATCAGGTATTTGAACACTGATATCAACTGACTGAAAATCGGTATCAACTGACAGAAAACTGGTATCAATGCAACTAATGTTGCAGTGATCTTTGCAAATCTTTTTTTTCTAGCCATAATGCTAACTGTCCACTTGTAATTTCTGTCTAATTTTGGAGTTAATTTTTTTCTTAATTTGCTATTTAAGCAAAAAATTATAGAAAATAAAACAAAAGTACGAGTAAAGCTCTGTTCTGATTTATACCAATCGCATCGCAGCATTAAGAAAATCAGGGCGGAGCTAGAGCCAGTGTTGCCAGATACTGCATGAATTTACTGGGGATTTTCCGGCGGCGCTTTTGCCAATAGACATCTTTTCCTGCGCTTTCTTCCCCTTGGTGGCGCTGATCATTTTTAAGAAAATGCAGAGATTGGCACGTGGGTAGGGTCGAAGAATTAGGAAAGCCAACTTAAGACCAAAATTAAGCCAAAAAATTGCACGTGGACAGGAAGCATAAGTGAGACAGTCAAGTTTGCTAGGTTTGTTGCCTAACCTGCCAATTGTCAGCAACTTCTCGTTCTGTAGCGTCGAGCGACACCTAATTAGCAATTCAGGGAGGTTGATGGGGCCTCAGGGAGGGCGTGTTTGTTTTCGGCAAGCAAGTCCCAAGCGCGCCATATCTCGGTTGTTGACAAAGGACCCCCTAGGAGGTTAATAAAAGATGATTAAATTCAATCAATAGAGGCGTCCTGGAAGACCCCAGGGAGGTCGCCTGCGACGCCGGAAGCGCCTGCTGACAATCCCCAAGAAGAAGACGTCTCAATGATCATCAATTAGGGGCTGATCAAGTGAAGATTCTCCATTTGGAAGAGACAAACTCGAGGGCAAGATCATTAAAGTGTCATGGCGACTAGGCTACTTCCGTGTCAGGGTGATGTCAACTGCACGAGTACATGTAAATTAGTTGCCGAAGTTGTATAACTGCACTTTATTAAAATCGCCCATGTTGTGAACTTGCTCAAAAGCATTCTGGTCCTCCATAATTTAATCCCCCTCTGTCCCACTAGGCCCGTTGATGGGTAAACACGATTCAAGATGGCCGCCATCTCGCAGAGATCAGCAATTTCCGGCCTTCCTAAACCAATCAGCGTTTCAGCAAAGTGAAGAACGATGCACATTCCTAGGCTACTGGCCACAACAGGAGTGGAAGAAAACAACAAAGGCCACCATAATTAACACAATCGCCTTAGCATGTCCGGTCACAGGGGAGCTGGTGACGTCATCTACAGGAAGGGATCCATAGAAATTTCAATAATCCAGATTTGCCAGCCAATTGCTGAAACCGGAAATGCAATTATGAGCCCATCACGACCACTGCTCTCATCCTGACATTCCTGACAATTGAAAATTGAAAACGAGTTTGTTGTAAAAGAATGTCTTTCTGAATGTGACTGCCTTATGACGTCACAGCTGTTATATGTAAAGTTGCTACAGCACTTTGAGAACATAGCGTCTTATATTCACATCGTTATAAAATGTTCAAGTTAATCGCTTTTATATGTAAAGTTGCTACATCAGGGTATTCAGATAGGGAAAAGGTGCGTTGACTGGTGCAGGGTTCCCTCAGAAATTCAATTTTCAACGTCCCTGACTTTTCCATATTTTAAAAAAATTCCCTGACCATGAAACATGCGAAAATATGACATATGCCAATGTCAAAAATGCTATATTTCTTGTTAATTGTTTACGAACACGAGGTGAACACAACTTTTAATAAGGAACCAGTAAGAGAGCACACATTTTTAATAAAAACATCAAGTTTAGCTTAGTGTTTTTCAAATTTACAATTTCATTATTGCTCTTTTTCACGGAATTGCTTTCTTAATAAAGTAATAAAGTTAATAAACATTAAAACTTTTAGCGAGACATAAAAATCATCTAAATTTTTCTGTCAGGTTATTCTTTTAATTTTATAATCTTTAAAATTCGAGTCAGAGAAGGTGTTTTTTGAGAGTTTATATCAACCGTGGAAATAGGGAATTCCCTGAATTAAGCCACAGGACTTGGTTGCATCCAATTCAAGCTGGGCTGACGAAATGTGTCACTTCCTGATTTCTGTGATTTGTGGAATTTCCCTAACTTTTTAAAAAAAATTTCAATCTTCCATGATTCCACTTCACTGACTTTTCCATGTTTTCCAGGTCTGGGGGAACCCTGTGGTAATGCCTTTAACGAAAAACCTTTTATTTTCTCAGTCATATTTCCGTGTAAAACATGTCGTGAAATTGACATACATGTACCAGATGCCAATAACACATCACAGATGGCGCTTCTCGTGAGAGGTCTCTGACGCATTTCCCACGTGATCAGACCAGTGACGTTTACAAAGTGCACACGTCACATCAAAGCATAAAAATTTCAAATGGCGAGGCACATAGCCCTGGCAGCGTCAACAACAACAATAGGGACAACAACAACAACCACGCGCATCGATAACGAGCGTCCATTCCGCTCGGCAGTTTCCATAGCAACCCGGAAGTTGCTCGGCTTGAGTAGCGTTTGCAGTTTAATTAGAAAGCGCTCCAAATTGAAAAATCGAAAATTGCAGATTAGCATGGAAACAGCGCGGCGAGAGGCCCCTGGAGGATCGTGAGTTGGTCCACTAATGGGTTGACCACTGAGGTTGACCATGCAGTATGGTCGCTAACTTCCGTCCCTGGGGGCCATCAGAGGTACCCAAAGTGTCGCATTGGCGGCCATGCTTGGACCTTGCTCAAATATCCATATGTAAGGTGATGTTAAGGCTCATCGAAAGTGCGTTGTGACTTTGGGGACACCCTGCACAAAATTGCGAAACACAATTTCTCCTTTCCTGATCAACATATTAAAATATTTTTTTCTTGTGAACATTAAGAGGGACTTGCGTTTTATTGGAGGTACTCTTTGACGACTTGTGGAAATGCATATGAGAGTAATAAAAACGATAATTCTATTTTTGACTTTTTATTTCGCTTTATGAGCGATAGATGGCAGCACCTGCCGTCTGAATGGGAATATAAGAGATCTAGAATTTAGAACAATTCTAAAAACGAATATTGTGTTTTAATTTTATATAGTGCAGGAACTTACTATCCATAAACTTCGAAATAAAACATTTAGTTTCATTTGAAATTATCTTATTTGTCCAAAATCACGTAAATTCAATTGCAAAAAATCACTTTCAATGGGCCTGTATAGTACAAGTCGCTCATAACCACAGACAAGGAACCTTAGGATTTCAGTCGTTATAACCAATAGGCGCAATATCCGATACTCCATTTTTAATGTCAATAAATATGTCAGTATGATAGTATTCATGTAAAAATAAACTGAATAAACAAAAAAAAATAATCACGCAATTCCCTTCATTATTGGAGGACAGGACATAACTTTGCAGCCATTGGCTTGACCAGAAAAAATAACCCAGCGCCTAAGGCAAGCAATCACTGCTAACACAAGTGTTGGCGCTCTTTGCCCTCCTCCAAACGCTTGACAACTAACAGTTTAACTATCAGTTAATAGTTAACGAACAGTTGAAAGCTAAGACATGAATGGAAAGTCACGTGCTCATCACAAGTAAGGCAGTTTACTTATGTGCATCATTTTGCAACGACAAGTGCCTCGAATAAAAATCCCCTGTTGAGTCCCTAATTAAGTAATCTAAAGCCAAGTTAATTAAGGTGGGTGCAATAGGTTTACATGAAAGACTTACACATCTTAAGGCATCTTATAGGCTGCATGTGAAACTCGTGGCTAATGGAAAATCTTAATGGATCCATTAAGATTTGCAGCTAACAAAGTAATGCTTAGAAAAATTGAATTCCCCAATTTCTGTACTCGACTTTGTGTTAATTATTAACTTAATATATGTTGGATTTCCCTGACATACCCAAAATTTGTTGGGGATTTATGCTTTTTCGCCTTGGTCATTTACATTATATATCATTCAATGTTGGATCATATGCGGAATTCGGAGAATGCTACACTGTATTTAGAACAGAGAATCTTGTGTATAGCACAAAAACATACAACTGTAATGCATACAACTGCATCATCAGCCGCACTGCCCTATGGGGCAAGTTATAAGCAACGTTAGTGGCAGACTTATAGTCGCCATCTTTGATTTGTCAGATAGGTTTGCGCTATGGCGCTAAGATCAAGCATCCACCTCATCTTCCAGACTTTTCCATGGCTATTGTACGACTTTCCAATGCCCCTGGCAATCTCAGGCTTCCCATGCTTTTCCCATCAGTAACTATTGGTAGGTTTGCCAATATGGCTGCCGTGATACCAACTTTGAGCATTCAAAACTCAAAACTACCGATTTAGACTAACATGACACCACATGTTCCACACACAAACGCCATTTACATAAAAATGCCAGAACACAATATGATGAAATTGGATGTGGAATCACTCATGTTCTAAAAATGCTCGATGCAATTTCTTCCAATTTGCATAGCTTGGTCAAAGTGGATATTTGAAGAGCATGGCTGTACTATATTTTCAGACCACATTATCTGGCGACACTGGCAGCCACTCGGGAAGCGTCTGTAAATTGCCTCGGCCACCAGGGGAGTTGTGGGAAGACGAGGACGAGGGAAAGGAGGGGGAATTCCCATTGATGCAGTGGCGCAAGGTGAGAAATTGGGCTAAAAAGCTGGGGAAGGAAGTGGAAATCATGCAGAAGAATGGAGGGGGGACAAGATGGCGGCGTGGAGGGCCCCCCTCCCCTGGAGGAATGCCTGACAGCGGCAGAATGCTGATTTCACTCTCGAAATCAAAATGGAAATGCAAAAGGGACGATAATTGGGAGTGGGGAGGCGATGACAGGAGACGAGCTGTTGTTGGAAGGAATATTAGCTGGGTGGGGGGGGGGGGGGCTGGGATTGTTTAAAATTCAACGGCGCTTCACCCCCGGTCCCCCACGGCTTCATTTCCTGGAAGACGTGCTAATTTCTTGCTGATGATTGCATGGCTGGGTATCTTGAGGGTGTAATGCTAATGCCAGGGGAGATTGCTGTTTGAGCATGCAGCCAACCTCTTGAAGTGAAGGCATCAAGCACTAAGCTTGTTTGAGCTGGGTGTGGACCCATGCTTGCTTATGCACGTCATATGGACAAGCAAAACACGTCTAATCCAGCAATAATCTTATTTGAAGGGTTGAGAAGATTTGAAGATACGCTCACCGACAACTCGTTCAGAAGTAAACTTGCCAAAAATCGAAGTTGAACTTACCTAGAAATAAAAAATGAAAATAATTAGTACGCCTGGAAATTGCACTTGTAAGCAACATTACTGTGGCTCAATATCAATCCAACATCAATGATTTTTTAAAAAAAAATATATACGTATACTATGGCATTGCCCCTACTGCTGCAAAGTGTAAATGAGTAAGATGGTTTCTCCTTACGGTTTGCAGGCTGGCAGTGATTGCCTGGTGGTTAGGGGCAGTGAAATTAGAAATTGATTTGTTAGGCTAGTTTGGGCTAGGCTGACTTCAGGCAGGTTACACAAATTTTATATAATAGGCTATAGTATAGGAAGAATTATATGAATAATTCGGAGTACTCAGATTCACATATTATTTTTTGTTGTTGTGCGAAGACAGCTTTACCCACAAACATTAATGAAATGCCTTCCGCAAGAAAATTATACAGCACCTCAGTTAGAAATTGTTCAAAATTACCCTGACGTACGCAAGTTCCCTAGTCAGTTACAAATCCATGACTTCCCAGTATTTACCAATCAGCTTCAAACCCATGACTTTCCCAGTCAGTTGCAAATCCAAGTCTTTTCCATGTTTCCCAATCAGTTACAACTCCATGACATTCTCATGTTTCCCAGTCAGTTACAAATCCATAACTTTCCTTAAATATCCCAGTCAGTTACAAATCCATAACTTTCCCATGTTGCCAAGTCATATTTTACACCCTATATCTATGGTATACATGTACAAGAATGACACCTGTCCTAGCTGTCAATGTTTTTTGTGTTATTTTTACATCAACTTATCCCGACCTAATCTAACTCAAACTACGCAGTCTAACCAAAAATAGACATGTATTATGCAATGAATTCGTCAGGCAATCACTGCCAGTTTTCGAGTTGTTGGGTGAAGCCCACTTTCCCAAAGTGCCTATGGCGGAGCAGGGCATAATGGAACAAAATTCAATGGTCAAAAATTCCAATGTTTAACACGTCTCCCTTCCACAATTGTTGCCCAGCATGGACACAGCCAATAACCGGAAATGCGTTTGCGTTTCGACCAAATTTCCACCAAATTAAACGCAGGATTTCACGGCGCTCCAGCCACGATCCACTCTGACAGCGTGAAAAGGGTGGGGGAATTCCCCTCCAAAACAAGCGATGAATCATCGCCTGTCAATTCGCGATGCCCCCCCCCCCCCACACACGAAGAGGAAGGGGGGGGGGCGGATTTTCCCAGGTGGCGCTCTTCACGCCTGCCATACTTGCCAGATAACCAAATCAAGCCAGCCTCCAACTTAAGTGACACTCAACCATCGTCACGAGGAATAATGAGGTTGGGTTGGGAGGGGATTTCCCCTCCCCCCGCAGCTCCCCCTATCGACCAGTATGTCCAGACAAGGAATTCCATAATATGCAAATCGAATCGGTCATGCTTTGCTGATGACAGCTGTTGAGCATCAATGGCTTCTGGAAAGGCAGACCTGCATTGTGCCTGACTTGACAGACTTCAATGACTGCGGTGGGGACTCCAAGGTGGCGAAAATCTTGTGTTCATTTATCGTGACCTCAAACGCCACCTGTTAACCAGATGTTTACAAGTAACCATCCTGTCAATATGTCAACAATGAGGATGTGGACTATGTCCATGAGGTAGCAGATTATGTTTTAATACTTCAAATATGTCTTTCAACATTCATGGTTTCCACCAAATTTACATATAATTCCATCAACATATGTGAAGAAGCTTGCTATTTATGCAATGCCACATGTTCCACAACCACATTGTCAACATGTAAGTGGAAATGATCCACGCATCTTGTGAAGCCGTTGAAGTCGATCTGTGGTGTTCCCATTGAAGTCTGGGTGTGGTTTATTGGAGTCTTGGGGTGTAGTCATTGAAGTCGCTGAAATCTGGGGTGTAGTAGTTGAAGTCTTCGGTGTACTTATTGAAGTGTTGGGTGTAATTATTGAAGTCTGGGGTGTAGTTACTGAAGTTTGGGTTGTGGTCATTGAAGTCAGGGATGTACATGTAGTCACTGAAGTCATTGAAGTCTGGGGTCAAATCGCTATAGTAGTAGCGAATTTACCTTGAATGAGGTTTCACGGACTGCAATAACTGCACATTTTGTGAAATTAATAAGCCCTTTACTGCTGTTGAAGTCTCTTTCCCTTACTTACATCATAATTTTTGGTAAGATCAAAAACTCTTAAAGTCCCATTCATGTCCCACACTAGTCCTCAGAATATGTTAATTCGGACTGGATTTCTTCAAGTCAAGCAAAATCACAGCAGTCCGCAGCATCATACGATGTCTAAGAGGTTCAGAGTCGTCAATCCCACTCATTTCCACAAGTTCATTCAACAAGAAACATCACAAATACATGTATGTTCTTTATTCCAATGTCACCTGCAAACAACTACATGTACATGTAAGTATAGTTTCCAAAGACGAAAGACGTCTTAATATATCGCACGTGTCTTTGATATGTACGATTTGTCATATTTCATATGTCATGCTATGTGAAATACATGTTCTTGTGAACAAATTGCAATGAATGACAATGGCATGTGAATGACACTTGTTTTAACATTTACACGATATTAAAATTCCTATTTACAACAAGTGTTACCCATATTTCCGGGCCTAATAAAATATCGATTTTCTGTCTATAGTAGCCTAGGAATGCCAAATACCGCCTATGATGACCACTACATGGCCTTGTTTCAAGGATAAAACGTCCTTACCACTCAAAAACGAGAAAAAGCTTCCCTGAGTGGTCAGAAGCCCGGGATGTAAAAGTGAATTATCGAAAATGGAAAGCTGAAAATCCAATTTTTTTTTCATCTTCAGCGTCCATTAAGAACGTTTTTTGATCCAAGTACCTGTAATCCTCTTACAAGTAATTTTCTATTTCGTTCATAATTAAGGCCCACTTACCCCGCTAGGGTCGTTGCAATGTTTTTGGCCTACCACTTGAAAAACAGCATAACGCGTTTACTAGAGCTTGCATCACAAAGTTTCGCAAACTTTTTCATTAGTTTCACAACGATGTTCATGTAGTGCTCAGTGGACACTAAAATATGAAGAAATATTTCCATTGCATTTTTCCTAATGGTGCACCCAAGATGAAAGATCTTATCGATTTCATGAAAACCTTGGCATTTAATGTAAAATTACGAGGAGTGACCCATGGAAGACACCTTTCAAAGAGTTCGTCCAAGTATTGTCATTGCATCGCGATTTCACCCTAAATTATGTCGTCATCGAAGGCGCCATGATGGATTTTACGCCAAATCATTAGCTTGAAAATAACAGCTCAGCAGTGCTTTGTTACTCCCCCTCCCATGTCGCAATTGGTAATCACTTCCTTAATTCCTTCCCTCCCAAGATGATGACACACCACTTGATTACTTATTTCTGCAAAACAATTCAACATAAAATATGCTGTTTATCTAAGGTGAGGTTAGGAACATGGCGCCAAATTGAGGTACGTGCTCGAAGATGGCGCCAAAAGCCTAAAAAGCAAAAAAAATGGTGCCAAAACCTTAAACAGCAACAAAATGGCGCCAAAGGCTATACTAACAACAAGATGGCGCCGATGAGTACATTAACAACAAGATGGCGCCCATGGCTAAACTAACAATACAATTTAGTTTCAGAGCATTCGAATGATTCGATGCTGAATGTTGCATTCTATGGATATTACTACGCCTCCGATTGGGCAGTTTGTGGTGTAACAGCACCAAAATTGGTGCTCAATTCTCGTCTGGTCAGTAGTCACCCGAGGAGTCAAACACGAAAAAATTGCGGCTATTGCGCCAAAAGCCTAAACATCAACAAAATGTCGTCAAAAGCTTAAAACATCAACAAAATGGCGTCAAAAGCTTAAACAGCAACAAAATGACGCCAAAAAGCTTAAACACGACAAAATGACGTCAAAAGCTTAAACATCAACAAAATGGCGTCAAAATCTTAAACATCAACAAAATTACGTCAAAAGCTCAAAAAGCCACAAAATCACGTCAAAAGCTTAAACAGCAACAAAATGACGTCAAAAGCTTAAACAGCAACAAAATGGCGTCAAAAGCTTAAACAGCAACAAAATGGCGTCAAAAGCTTAAACAGCAACAACATAACGTCAAAAGCCTAAACAGCAACAAAATGGCGTCAAAGGCCAAACTAACAACAAGATGGCGCCGATGGCTACACTAACAAAACACTTTAGTCAAAGGCATTCGAATGATTCTATTCTGAATGTGGCATTCTGGGGATATTATAAAGCCTCTGATTGGGCAGTTTGTGGTGTAACAGCACCAAAATTGGTGCTCAATTCTCGTCTGTCAGTAGTCACCCGAGGAGCCAAACAAGAATAAATTGCTCCAAAAGCCTAAGCAGCAACAAAATGGCGCCTAAAGCTTAAACATCGTCAAAAGCTGAAACATCAACAAAAGTTACAAAATGGCGCCAAAGGCTAAACTAACAACAAGATGGCGCCAAAGGCTAAACTAACAACAAGATGGCGCCGATGGCTAAAGTAACAATACACTTTAGTCAAAGGCATTCGATTCGAATGATTCTATTCTGAATGTGGCATTCTGGAGATATTATTTAGCTTCTGATTGGGCAGTTTGTGGTGCAACAGCACCAAAATTGGTGCTCAATTCTCGTCTGGTGAGTAGTCACTCGATGAGCCCCAACAATAACTCAATCGGCCCTATCGATCGGCCAGTGTCCAGCAGCACCGAGAATAGCCATCGTTATTGTCGACAACGGTAATTGCGCCAGGGGTCAGCGCCGGCCACCTCAGCAATTACGTTCAACAAGTTCGGCTCCAGCACTGGCTCATGCGAGACACGGACGCAATTCCCAGGGCCGCGATCCCTCGTAATGAACTCCATTACTGACCGGTGTCCAGCGGGGGAGTCGAATGTCCAGCGGAGCAATTTCAAGACGATCAAAACGGCGATGGGGAGGAAGTTGAGGTTGACCCCCTGGATTCCAACTGCGGAATTACGGGGGCGGTGGACAGTGGTCACTCCCCCTCCGCAATGCGGCGAAATTTGATTGATTTGCGAAAACAACGAGGTGGGAAGTCGCTGCGTGCAACCCCCAAAGTCGAAGACATAAAATGGAGTAATGGGCATTCGGCACTTTTTGTCCCAATATTTCGTACCTTCTATAAGGCAATGGAAAAGTCGTGCATCCACTTGCAAGGTTTTGGCTTAATTTTGGTCTTTAAGTTGGCTTTCCTAATTTTCCGACCCTACCAAAAGTTGTGCATTCACTGGCAATTTTTTGGCTTAATTTAGGTGTTAAGTTGACTTTCCTAATTTTCCGACCCTAACCACATGCCAATCTCTTAATTTTTTAAAGTATGATCAGCGCCACCAATAGGGGAAAAGAGCAGGAATAGATCTCTATTGGCAAAAGTGCGCCGCCGGAAAATCCCCAGTAAATTCATGCAGTGTCTGGCAACACTGTCTGCGCCCGAACTTAATTTGTGTAATGCTGCGATGTGATTGGTCCATAGAAGAACAGAACTCTATGATGACCCATTTATGGCAATGATATGACCGCATTTTGTAAATTGTGTTAATAAAGCCACATACAATTGTATGTAAAATTGCATAGCTGCATACACGGTCATATAGGCCGAATTTTAATGACTCCAACTATATTAGTTAGAATAATATCGCTAAATTAGTCGCTACATAATTATCGTAATAAGCCAGCATATTACATTTTATTTGTGATAGTGATCTCCATAATTTTATCGTTACTAATTCCTCTTAATGTATATCCATAAACAGTACATGATCATATCAAAAAAAAAAAAAAAAAAAAAATCAAATATGGGGCCATATGACCAAGAAAGTCATATTACAAAACAAAAATTTAAGACAAATGTATTAGGGAGAAGGGGGAAGTTTAATGACATAATTTATTCAGGTCATGTGTCGTCGTCAAGGCCATGTAAAGGTCAACTTCATGTTGCATACAGAATCGTATTCTACACCAACAATATGCAACATTTGTCTAAACCATTTATTTTCATCCGACCACTACTTTGAGAGAAATGACGCAAAGGGATGACAATGTACTTATTGGTACTTTATTAACATGACTGGTGTTGGCGTTGAGGCGCCTTATGCCCGCCCGGAGGAATGGGGTCAAGGGGATTAACCTTGACCCTGCACCTGGA
>JAQFYZ010004171.1:0-11665 GCA_034695085.1 Cylindroiulus punctatus | reverse complement strand
AGGCTTTTATCCTACTCTCGCGGCCATGAAAGTGGCTGACTGCAGCGCCACCAGTGACGTTGCACACTCCCAATAGGAATGCCTACACGTACAAGTTTAGTCGCACATATCCATGTGCATAAGTAGTTTTGGTAGTCAAATTTTCCAGATAATGGCCTGATGTACATTTATTACAATTGGTAAAGCGAACTTGAATGACATTAAAATGAAAGGAATAACTGAAATTAATTGTGCTGGGTTATTAATACGTTTTGATGATATTTTAGCAATTAAAGATATTTAGTAAACTATAGCATGCCAAATAACCTGCTTGAACAGCTGAGTATGTATGCTTATAGATATGACTATATATAGGGATTAATCTAATGTTACCTTGTATGTGGACTATGCTTTCACTATAGTCCATATAATTGTAACATAGCTCTTAAATTATCTGTCACATAATTATGATCTTATACATATGACCACGAAAGCTCTACATGCTCCAGTAGTGAATATGTATACATGTACTAGTACATATGCACCACGATGTCCTCATTTGTAACTGTATTTAACTTTTTCACCCTCTAATTAATGGTGCGATCAGTCTCATTCAAAGTATGTTTTGATCTTACCATGAATTTGTAGTCTTCCCTGACAGCCTTAGTGCCATCGACAATCCGCCGGGCCAAGCCACCAGAACCGGAAGTTCCATCGAAACATTGTTTAGCTAATCATCGAAATGGAGTCAGTCGTTTTATCAGGTTGATGTTATAGGAGTGACAAATGGGCTAATTGGCATTTTGGAAGGTCTTTGAGTTACTACTTACTACAAGTTGGCCCGGTAGGCGGGTTCGGGTGTAAAATATCCCATAAGTCGTCCTAAAATATCAAAAAGCAGAATTGTATGTTGAAAAATCTTCCTGTGGCCCTCTTAAGTGTGGAATCGTTGTAAATACACAATTGCGTTAATAATAGATGAAGCATATGATACATTACTTAATTCAGATAATTCTAATATGTTATTATGTATTACCAAAAGATCTCCATTGGTGGCCACCAGCAGTGTAGCCAAAAATGTTACTGTTGCTAGAACCTTCATGGTGAGTCTTCTTGGAGTTTTGTGTCCATGCAGTGGTTACAGTAGCTTATATATCCAAATTTTTGAAAGCATGGGAGGATCCAGGGGCAATGTCGTTCTGCAATTTCACTCCTGTGGATCGACTTCAATTGCAAATTGGAGCATAAGTTAGACAACTGTTGAAGGGATGAATAGTTACACTGTTCAACAATGCTGCTTGTTTTATTCATTGACAAAGGGTGGTCATAATGTGAGACGTAGTTGCAGAGATGGAAAAGGTTGAACTTTCAGCGACAGGTCGTGTTATGTATTGTTGCATGACTTTCATCCGATTATGATGTCACCTTTCGTATACATTGACATAACATTTTATAGTTTATATTGGTGCTGTAGCGCTATTCAGCCTTAGAATGTGCATCTTAGCATTATCACAAGCTGTCATGACAGCTGTGACGATTGCATTTGATGGGACTTTTTGATGTACATCATATCGCCTAACGTCACAATATTTGAAAAACCAGTGAAGTGTTTTGTGGTTTATTCAAATAACTGTACTGTATGACTTCACAATACTGTTTAGTGAACAATAAAGGTGGTCTTATAATAGAAAAAATCAAGATGGCTTATAACAAACAACCAGCATCTATTATTGTGCAACTACAAAGTTGACAAATGACAAGACTAGCATGCTTTTTAGTAAATGGTTGTTAGAACCATCAGTACGGTCGTACATAATTCTTCCACAACCAATATGTACTGTTGTTACATTTATTACAAATATTGGTAGTTTTTTGAAATTATTGTAAATAGTTTAGGTATAAGTTTAGCAGAATATGCTCGTTAAGGCTTTTTTACACAATTAATTTTGTGGCAGTTGTTGGAATATTGCAAAGCTGCCAATAAGCTGTAAAAACTCAAAGTGTCAAGCTGCATCATTATGGAATTGTGAATAACGACAGTGCAACATGTGTAGGTGGGGGATGTCAACGTTCACGTCTGTTGACCTTTATTTTGAATTGCTGACCTTGATGGGTTTGCCCTATCCTGCGTTTCTCATCGTCTGCACTTATAACGAACGAATTCATCAATTTTTGTCTAAAGAACTGGAATGCGTGTACCCCATGATACAACCTATTGTAATCAAAAAACAAATTTTTAAGCAGTTAAATTTCAGGGACTGAATTTTTGTAGGAATATTTATTTATTTTTTGGAAAAAAAAAGTTGAACTAAGGTTTTTATTTTGTGTACTTGGTTCTGGGGAGTCCCAGCAGGCGGCGCTGTGACACCATTAATCCAAAATGGCGCAAATGCGGACAAAACTCAATGTGTTTTCTGGTAGCTATTTTATCATCATACCAAATCACCAATTTAAAATTAAAATCGAAAGCTCGAGATAAGATAGCCCTAGATATGGCATTCCGAGATCTGGTTGTAAACATGATTAATGCTGTAAACATTGATCAAAATCGATCGCATTTTAGAAAACCACCATACGGCATCGGCGGCCATCTTGATTTTTCCTATTCTTCCTTGTTCTGTTCTGGCGATTACAGCGCTGCCTGCTGGCACTCCTTCGATCACATGTTAGAAAATCAACATATGCCACCGGCGGCCATTTTGCAATTTCCTATTCTTCCTTGTTCTGTTCTGGCGATTACAGCGCCGCCTGCTGCCACTCCTTCGGTCACATGTTAGAAAATCACCATATGGCACCGGCGGCCATCTTGCAATTTCATATTCTTCCTTGTTCTGTTCTGGCGATTACAGCGCCGCCTGCTGGCACTCCTTCGATCACATGTTAGAAAATCACCATATGGCACCGGCGGCCATCTTGCAATTTCCTATTCTTCCTTGTTCTGTTCTGGCGATTACGGCGCCGCCTGCTGGCACTCCTTCGATCACATGTTAGAAAATCACATATGGCACCGGCGGCCATCTTGCAATTTCCTATTCTTCCTTGTTTTGTTCTGGCGATTACAGCGCCGCCTGCTGGCACTCCTTCGATCCATGTTAGAAAATCACCATATGGCACCGGCGGCCATCTTGAATTTTCCTCGAGTACTCCTATTATCATGATTTTGCCATCCATCAGATCATGTTTACAACCAAATCTCGGAATGGGTGATCTCCCTTATCCTGGGCTATCTTATCTCGATCACAATGCATTGCCAGCTTATCAGTTGATGGCTAATCGCATTTGAAATTGTGCTGTGTGCGCTTTGTCAAAATGGCGACATGTGTCTTGAATGACTGCCCTGACGTCCTTGAGGAAATCTTCCAGCACCTGAGTCTCAGGGACCTGGCCAGAGCAGCCAGGGTGTGCAAGGACTGGAGGAGTGCCGCCTACTGCAAGTCGCTGTGGAAGCGACGCGTGGTGTCCACGGCCAGGCTCACACCGGAAGTGCTGGCCATCTGGGCGGACCGGGGCGTCCGAAGGGTGCACTTCACCAGCGCCAGCCAGCTGACGGCCCTCCTGAGGACCCTGACCAACCTGGACTACATCCACCTGGACTTCCCCGTCTCTGATGGGGACTTCACCGCCTTCCTCAACGAACTCATCAACGGCAACTTCCGGTCCCTGAAGACGCTCAAAGTAAGGTTCGCCAGCGGCTCGCCGGTGGGCCCGGTGACCGGGGCCTTCCACGCGGTGCCCAACCTGCAAGAGCTGGCCATGTCCAGGCCATGCTTGTTCAACCCCAAAGGCTACCAGCTGACAGCCGAGGACGTTGCCGGCATGCTCAGCGCCCTGAAGAGCCTGCGGCGGTTGACGCTGTCCGGCTACAACGGCACCCGCTTCCGGAAGGCAGCGGCTGCCCCATCGCTGACATACTTGTGCCTCAACTGCTGCGACCCAATCAACGATGGGGCTCTGCAGGCCATCGCCGTCACCTTCCCTAACCTCTGCCACCTCGAGCTGTTTGAAAACTGCCAGAGCCACCGCGTGGATGTGACCAACGAAGGTCTGATGATGGCCGTCGCCCAGCTGAAGAAGCTCGGGAGGCTGTCCCTCCAAGGGCTTTCAGACATAAATTTTCACTCCAAATGGGATCCTGCTGATGGCCCTGCCATCCAGCACTGCTCTGACGCCCTGGAGCAGCTGGCAGTCAGCAACTGCAGCAAGTACTTCGACGACGTCTCCCTGCAAGCCATCGTCAGCTGCTATCCCAACCTGAGGCGGCTGCACATCGTCTTCAGGGCCGAGCACACTTTCAGTCCAGCAAAGAGGACCTGCTTCACCGACGAGGGGCTGACGGCGCTGCTGTCCGGGCTGCAGAAACTGAACACGGTGACCATCAGGCATTACCCGAGGAGGAACTTCCGGTCCGGCTCGCCCATGTTCATGCTGGTGGACGCCCACGGGGAGGTGTCTGGGAGCCCCACCAGGAGCGGGACATTGCCAAATGTCCGCCAGTTTCAGGTAACTTACTCCCAAAGCCCCAAGCCGCGAAACCTCGCCCACTTCGGACATGACCTGCCCCAGCTGCAGGAAATCACCTTCAGGGAATGTCAAGATGGCGTGGGTTCCAGGAAGTGCTCCGTGGTGGTTAGCAATAGAATGGAGGATCTGATGTACAGAAGATCTGTGTGATGGGTCGGGGAATTTTTGATTTTATCACGGTATTTTGTGAGCTTTGCAGGTCAGCTGTACGCGTATGGCACTATAAGAGCAATATTTAACCCTTTCAGCCATGGATTTTAATTTTTTGATAATAATTTTTTTGATCACCTTTTCTTGAAAGTAATGACCCAAGGAGTATGAGTACCCAAGGAGTATGAGTACCAATTTTCGTCAAATTCTGACAATTTTTTTAAAAATGGCTAAACTTTTAGCCACTATAGTAGAACTACGAACTGATGGAACTGAAGGCCAGCCAATCAGAGAGGTGTCGTTTATCGATTAGGGATTCCTGGTTTTTAGTTGTTGAAAGGAAAATGGCTGACGCCTCGAGCTGAAGCGCCTCCAATGTATTTTTTTTTGTTGAGCTCCTTCCTCTCACCAGTGGCGCTGTATGCCAAATACTGGACTTAGTCAATCGCAAACTAGCGATTGGATTATATTGGTCGGCGCTTTCAGCCCAGTTCCATCTCTTCGTGGTTCTACTATAGGGCTTTGTGGGTGATTGGGCAAAACTAAACATTAATACAAATTATACGCTCTAAAAAATGTTCTCATGACAGAAATAGTAAGAGGAAGTTTATAACTAATTTATATGACCAAGAAATACATTTAAATTGCATTATTTAGCAAAACACTCAATATAACAAAATTGTAGGCTTACTGAATTTACGCCATAGAGCCCTAATGGATACATTTTTAGCCACGCACATTTTTAGGCATAACGTGAAAACATGGAGGAATTTTGGGACAAGAATTAACAGGCATATTCTTAAAGAATGTATAATTATAATTATGTAAATAAAAGGCCACCAAGATCAATCTGAAAATAATTTTTATAAGAAAGCTGTGCTACTGTCCGCCTAGTGGTGGATTATGAAAACTACAATCGGTGGAGTTTTATTCAAAATCAAGCAACAAATCAAATACATATGCTACAAAATACAATTTTTTATTTATAACTACAGGTTTTAAAATTATATTAACTTTAAAGTCATGTTCATCGTAATATTACTTTATAAATCAAAAAAATATTCCCCGAGTGGCTAAAATTTTAGCCACTACGGCCGAAAGGGTTAAACAAGTGCTTAATGTTTATAAACGTTTACTTGCGTTTATCTAAGTAAGTCCTGCGTGTCAACCGGATAAATCGACCTTGACTTGAAGTTCACTCGAGTCAAATTAGGATAAGTAAAACATGTTAAAGTGCATGACTTACAGTACATCAAAATGAAGATGCATGTTGACACCATGACTTGTCTTAAAGTTCAGCAAAAAAAATTAGCTCACAGCTTTTTCATATATTATTTTGCTTGTTTTTTTTTGGAGAAAAGTGATTTGTTCGACTGCAATGGGCTATATTAGCTAAGCGTTACTACATTCCTGCTAGCACAATCAATGATATTATGCCAGAAAGTTATTGCAAACTCAAAGCTGGAAAGTTTTCCAGTGTTTACAACGTTTGTATCAACTAACCTGGGAATTTTAAAACGTAAATTTGAGAAATAAATTCATATATCCCGCCTTTAACCCATTACTATCTTGTAATAAAAGCGCTTCTGAGAAAGGCGTGACAAGCTACTAGACTAGGGATATTTAGGGATTATTCCAGTCTGGCAGACTGGCATCCCTGATTTCCAGCTGGCAGCAGACGAGTGATTACTTAACTTGTGAAGGAAGTTGTTCTGTAGTCTCTTCAATTTTTCGAGAAAACTGCGAAGATGAGAGCTGTTTTCGTAATTTTTTCGATATTGTGCTGCGCCGTGAATTTCGACTATGCATCTATGGTCGGCGGGTGGTCGCCAGCCGACAAGGAATCTGCAAATGTCATCCAAATATCGAAATACGCCAGTAACGAAGTTGCTTCTCGCAATGGCGCATTATGCGAAAAGGCCATGGTTCTGAACAAAGTTGAAACCCAGGTGAGAAATTTTTGGAAATTCCACCGGATTTATTCGTGCGCCTTTGTTTTTGTGCGTCATGTGTCTGCGCCGTTCGATTTTGTCATAAAGTTCAGATGGGCGTGGGACTCAATTGCGCAATGTTGTCTCGAGTGCTATTTATGACCTTGCTATTTAAATACGTGTTGATGGCTTTGTTATCTATAATTGTACTCGTATTGCTTATTGTGAATTAGGATAACGTTTCATCCTTCTGCCCGTATAGCATGGTTGTCAAAAAGGCTACTGAAGTTTTAATTTTTAAACAAAATGGCTGCTATAGGGCGAAGCTGTAATTATAAAATAAAAATCTGTTTTACCTAGACTTGACTACCAGGTTTATCCAAGTCACGTCAAGTCAAGGCAGACAAAGCAGGTTTACATGCATAAACATAACTAAGTTTCCATGTAGATATGCAGACTTTTTATGACGTTTATCTAAGTACTGGTAACTTGTGGTAAGATAGATCACTGCAATTTTTTGAAATATATGTTCATGTAATTTAAACATGTGGCCTACAATTTTGTTTCGGTGATTGAAAATAAGAACTCCTATAAAAATAGGATGTCGGGGAAATTACTTAGGAATTTAGATGGGAACCTCAGCATGGTTCTCATTTTCAGGAAATTGAGATTGCTTACAATTGTTTATAAATCATATTAGTCAAAGTGACAAATGTATGATTAAGTTCTATTCCAGACTTGAAAATTAATACATTCACCATGGCCTTGCATGTACATTACTATAGAGTGCCAGCTGACGCGAAAAATTGAGCGAAAAGATGATCTGCGTGACATTGACCTTGACGTCACCAAATTCCAGGCGGTCTTTCCATGGTGCAATTATGAGACCGCCTGGAGGCTGGAATTTGGAAATGTCAATGTCCGATTGACGTCACACGTTTAATTCTCATTCAATTTTTCACGTCAGCTGGCACTTTTAATTGTGTTCAATTGCACGTACATGTAAAATGCCTCTGAAATAGAGAATACTGATCCCAATTTCTCACAAATTTCTGAATAGAAAACAGGGAAATGGATCTGAGGATTTTGGGGGATACCCTGGAGAATGTCAGTGAATGCCATGGGAATCGACAGTTTACTCGCCTACGAATTGAAAGGAGAAGATGTTTAGTAAAATCTCAGGGAAATTATCGAAACTGATCAGGGGAACTCGTCTTGAGAATTTGGGTGCCAGTCCTGAAATATACCTGTACTGTGTCATTGTGACTTTTGTCTGAATTTTAGTGTGATTTAGGCTCATGTGTAATACTTATTTAAGTTGTCATCAAGGAAACCTCAGGGGTTGATTTCATAAGGCTTGCTGACTATATACATGTAGTTCCGCAATTCTGTGAATCTGAGTAATTAGTGACAGGGTTCTGAGAATTTATAAGAATTTATTTCTGAAATTTCACTCCCATCTGAAACTATGGAGAGATGGACGGACCCTATCTAGTGGACAGCCCATCTTATTCTTTCGATGGTTACTATTGCTCGCAATACTAAGGGCACCAAGCAATTCGGTCCAAAAGGGACACTTTGAAACCACTCCCTGAGGTTCTTTCAGCGGTAACTTTTTGCTTTCTGCTCTCAGCGACGAGATAGAAGTTCCGAATTCCATCTGTCAAAACTTTTATGATTGCTGTCTGCACTGAATTCAGCACATGGTCCTATTCAGTTCTTGGCACTGTAAAACCTTTTCAAGAGGAATAGCTATAAAAATATAACTGACAATCTAAAAAGTGAAGTGGTTGCTAAAGCTATGAGATAATCATGGTGCATATATAAGGTGCATGTCCTTATAGTTTGTTGCTCCCCCGACCTTAATAAGACCTTAAGTTATTTTGGACTAGAGAAGTTACATGTACGGTGTCCATGGAAATTATGAGACTTTAAAATATCAAAGAGCACTGTCTAGTGTGGGTTTCATTCACTGGTCTTGTTGCTTCACACTCCAGTATATCAATTAATCACTTCTGTGACGATGTTGGCAGACGTGTTAGACAGTTTGGCAAAATTTCGAAACATTGTCGATTTTCATAAAACTTTTAAGTGACTAATGAAGGTCACCACATAAAATAAAATGGCGTGGTTCTACGTGCACAATTCACATAACTACTGAACACAATTTTAGGTTGGCTAAAGGCGTCATATGACAACAACTTTCTTTCATTCAAAATCTTCAATCTTGCCTTAATTTTTAAATATTAGTGAATACATTTTGTGATTTCATCCGGCAATTTCATCAACAGGTCGTTGCCGGGATCAATTATCGTCTCGAGTACATGATCATGCCCCAGAATTGTGCCATCAATGGCGGTGGAGGCCCTCCCCCTGGCACGGTAAGTTGACTATGTGGGACTGGATTACTTAACTTCGGTTACAGAGACTTGATCACCTTCTAATATTTCAACTTTCACAGACATGCACCGTTCAAGTGTACGAGAGACCATGGGAAAAGTTCCGCAGCATAACCAAGAACGACTGTGTCACCGCTGTCGAAGCCAAGGTATCATAAACGCTTCCATGTCTGGCCTTCATAACTTTATCGTGCCAACTGATTCGACCTGCGTGCAAAACCTTACTAATTTTTTCGTTGAATTTGGCACAGCTTCATGTGTACGGCTAGAGCTCTTATACCTCATCTTCCTTTGAATGTCCCAAGACTAACTTAATGCCACGCTAACTTATGCTTAGTTTAGCGGATTACAATTGTATATATGTAAACAGCTTTACGTGTCCCAATCCTACAAAGCATAATTGCAGCTTTTATGGCGTCCAAATTTGGAGTTTTATCTGTGATCTTGCATACTGTATGTTTGGATCTATAAAAATTTAATGACTTAAAATTTGTGGTCTTCTTTATTTAACCCAAGCTTCTTCGCCTTATTTGATCACTGATGGAGCAGTAAGTTCAAAGTGGTGAGAAGTTTATAAATTTGATAGTTAGCCTTTGGGCGTGGATTGCGCATCTCGGAACCAGGTTTAGGGAATAAAAGTAGGAATTATTTTTTAATTGAAATTAGCATATCAAACAAATTGCAAAAAAAATCTGCTTTTCTGGATGTGAACTTGCAAAAGATTGTTTTCACCCTGGTGGGCTGAACTGAATATATTATTGATTACCTAAAAAGTGAAACTTTAGGACATCCAGACATGGTGGGAGAGATAAATTACTGCAGTTACTGTGTTGAGTTTATCTGAAAATGCACAGACTAATCATTATCTTCGTTTTTTTCATGAAATATTTTGAGGCTCTCACATAATTTGGTAGGTGACTCTCTCGTGTTCGAGGCTCGCTCTGGAATTTCCTTCGGCAAGCAGCTAAGCCACATTGTTATAGTGCAAGAAATGGTGCATGGACGTTTGGCATGATGCACCAGGATTTGAGCATGTCTGTGTTTGTGTAATTGATATGTAATATGATATGATATTGTATGGCATCATAATAGTTTTTTGTATCAGTTGACCTTCCAGCTTTGTTACTGACAAATGCCCTCGAACAAAATGATGCCATGCTGATGTGCTTCAGATTTGGAACATCGAAAAAAAAACTACTGAAATCCTGTATGCGAATTTGTGATTTGGTATTTTTTTTAAATAGTGCCTTCAGCACGTTATTTTTGAAAACATGTCTGGTAGATCTTTAACTTATTTCTCCTACTACATTTATTATTTGAAAGTTGCATATCATGGTTTAACGTGCACTGTGGGCCTACTTCAGTTCCTGTTTGGCAGTCGTATGCATGGCTAATGTAGCGGTTCTTGTACTCTAACTAGATGACGTTAGCACATTTTCCACACCGTTCATAACTCCGGCCTTATTTTGCCACTGTTTTTTCCTCCCATTTTCAATTGTTTCAGCAAAAAAAGCTTATCGGTAGAGGTGACCATGACATCGGTCACATGGGTATGTTCAAGAAATTTGTGCACAAGTACAGTAAACTTTATAGCGACGAAAAAGGTATATGCTAGGTTTAGACACGTTTTGATTGCAGAGCCTGTTTAGCTTTTGTAACATCCAGCTGTATCCTTTAGAATTCAACCGGAGGTTTAGGATATTTCGAAAAAACATGAAAAAAGTGAAGCAACTGCAGGACACTGAGCAAGGAACCGCTATTTATGGGGCCACCGAGTTTGCTGATCTGACCGGTACGATGAATTTCAGCTCGTTAAATAGAAAAGTATTCACGGCCCACTGAAATTTGTTATTGTGATTTGTAGCGAAAGAGTTCCGCAAGTATCGCACTGGTTTGAAACCCAGACTTTCCGTGAATGTGCCGGTTAGGTCTGCTGTAATCCCAGACATCGAGATTCCTGATGCTTATGACTGGCGTAGTTACAACGCCGTGACTCCCGTGAAGAATCAGGTAAATTTCTGTCCTTGCTTTTCGAATGTCCGACTGATAATTTGGAGGATGAGTATGTGACTTTCAATTTGCTATAACAGGGTATGTGCGGATCTTGTTGGGCTTTCTCGGTCACTGGCAATATCGAAGGCCAGTGGTCGCTGCAGAGAAAGGAGCTGGTTTCCTTATCAGAACAAGGTAAGGCTTATTGTCCTACCAGTGTTATCAATATGCTGCATTTCAATGACGTAAAAAAAAAATTCTCACTTATCAGAACTGGTGGATTGTGACAAAGTGGATCAGGGATGCAATGGCGGTTACATGACTGATGCTTATGGGCAAATAATAAAATTAGGTATAAAGTGTCCTCATTTACATATTATCAATGCAGAGCCCAAACCATGCAATCGTGCAAGATGCACAATCCAGGGTTCATACGCTCATGGAAAGTCAGGGAATGTCAGGGAAAATCACGTTTTTGTTGGTAATTCAGATAAAGTCAGGGAAAACTATGATGTTTGCTGGTAAATCAGTCAGGCTATTTATGCCTGTCACACCTCCCCTCTACCTGAAATATTGGAGAAATCCACAGTATTGATATGCAAAAAGATCTTAGCTCATTCTGCAATAACCACCTAACCCCCTCTTTTTTGCAATGATTTCTAAAAATGTACTAGCTTTCCTCCTCTTTGTCCA